>JAEOAD010002038.1:2512500-2767500 GCA_036365145.1 Orientallactaga sibirica | reverse complement strand
CTGGGCGTGGTGGTGCACACCTTTAATCCCAGTACTCAGGAGGCAGTGGTAAGAGGATCACTGTGAGTTTGAGGCCACCCTAAGATGACATAGTGAATTCCAGGCCAGCCTGGGCTAGAGTGAGACCCTACCTCAAAAAAAACAAAACAAAAAAAACTTTCTTTGGATTTTTTTTTTTCTTTACCCTTTCTTTATGTACCTCGCCTAGCAGTTCCTTGGTGGTTCCATTGACAGGCTGGCGGGGTGCCGCCTTCACACAGGACACAGGCACTTTTACTTGTTTTCCCTCTTGCTTAGGAATTCTCCCAAATCCCTTTCTTTTTATTCTCATTGGAGCTTTCTGTTTTTGCCCCTGTCTGCCCCACCCCATCTCCTTCCATTTGAGCTGCTAAGATGTTCCTTCTAGTAGTTCATTTGTATCCTTTCTGTTTTCCTTTACGTAGTCTTTTTCTGCCTTTGTAAAACATTTTATTTATTTGCAAGGAGAGAAAGAGAGAGAGAGAAAATGCCAGGGTCTCTAGCCACTGCAAATAAACCCCAGAGGCATGCATCACTGTGCATCTGGCATTTTGTGGGTACTGGGGAATCGAACCCTGGTTGTTAAGCTTTGTAGGCAAACACCTTAACCACTGAGCCATCTCTCTAGCCTCTTTACTGCTTTTATAGATGCATTAAGATTCTGTTTTGTTTTTGTTTTGGAGCCTTACGCTGCAGTCATTTTTCAAGGTGCAGCTATTGTGGAAGATTTGATTCCACCCACAGCTGTCCCATCACCCATCTATCACAGCACTTTCCTGTTGAGTCCAGATGTCAGCTCACAATCTTTCTTAGGCAGCCACTTCTAGGGAGGGAGCCAGCCTCATCTGTGGTACTGTCTACCTGTATTTTAGGATTCCCAGCATGGTTTGATACTCATAGCAGGATTGCATTGGGGTAAATTCAAAAACCAAAAAGTAGAAGTCCGTAAACTTGTGATTTTGTGACTATTAATTAGACCCTTATCTAACAACACTCTAATTTTTCACACAACTATGTCCAGTATGTCAGGGTTAAGACAGCATGCATTTTGAATCACATTTCACAGTCCCTGCTAGAGGTCACCCTTAAAAGAAGCCCCAAATTGTAAATTGTTGTCTTTTTTTAAAATTATTTTTGCAAATGAAATGCATCCCCTAATTTCTCATACTCGAAAACTTTAAGGGTTTTTCAATATTTTTATTTTTATTTATTTATTTGAGAGGAGAAAGACACAGAGAGAGAGAGAGAGAGAGAATGGGCACACCAGGGCCCCTAGCCACTGCAAACTAACTCCAGACGCATGTGCCACCTTGTGCATCTGGCTAACATGGGTCCTGGGGAATTGAACCAAGGTCCATTGGCTTTGCAGGCAAGCACCAGTTAACTGCACCAGCCATCTCTCTAGCTCCCCCCGCCCCCTTTTTGAGATAGGGTCTCACGCTAGTCCAGGCTGACCTGGAATTCACTATGTAATATCAGGCTGGCCTCAAATTCACAGCAATACAAAACCTCTGCCTCCTAAGTTCTGGAATTCAAGGTGTGCGCCACCATACCTGGCTTTATTGAATTTTTGTATTGGAATTCTGTCTTGCCTAGTGCATGCTCAGTGATACAGAAGGGAGCAGGAGAAAGAGAAAACACATAGCTGCTGTTAGGACCAAAAGAGAGGGGTGTGTGTGTGTGTGTGTGTGTGTGTGTGTGTGTGTGTGTGGAGTTGGGGAATATTCAGTATTCTGAGGATAAGGGAAGAACACTTCATTCTACTGCATTTTCTTGCACTACCAGAATCATTCTTTTCAAAGAAAACACCTCTGCTTTCTTTATGGCTCTGACGGGATTCTGCCTGACAAAGGGATAGTTTCTACGTGTGTCACAATCTGCAGCAGTGAAGTGTATGTATTTCGTGTTGCTCTGACTCAGCGCCCCATCCTCAGCCTTTCTGCTCTGCTCCCAACTCACAGACCTCCAAAATGCGTGAAGGCAACCAGTTTCTTTTAATAGTTTTTGCTATCCTCTTTTGGGCTCAGCACCTCCACTGTTTTTTCTTCTCCCTGTTGAAGTCATTGATCATTTATATATCAGTTACAGTGTGTCTCACTTCTGTATTGGGAACTGATAGGAATTAGCGGGCCTGGCATCTGATCACCACCCACATCTGGTGGCAATCGGGTAATGGTGGTTGTCTGTAAACCTGAGGGTGACTTATGGATTGCCTTGTTCAAGAACATCATCTTTCAGAGGAAACCTGGAGCTTTGACAAATAGTGGTCCCAGTTCCTTTGTTAATGTGCTGTGTGACTGTGGGCAACTTACCCTTCAGGAAAGTAAGATCGATGGAGTCATACGATGTCTGCTGTGTCTTGTAGAGCTAACTGGGTTCTGCTTGCAAAGACAGGTGTACTGAAGATCGTTTAAAAAATATTTTATTTATTTATGAGAGAGAAAGAGGAAGATAGAATGGGTGCACCAGGGTCTCTAGCCACTGCAAGCGAACTCCAGACACATGCACCACCTGTGCATCTGGCTTTACATGGGTACTGGGGAATCGAACCTAGGTCCTTAGGCTTGGCAGGGAAGCACCTTAACTGCTGACCTATCTCTCTAGCCCTGAAGGTGTTATTTTGATTGACGGAGTTGTCAATAAGTGTGCTAACCTGGGAATGAGTCCTAGGGCAGATAAGGGGTTTAATAATGGGAGGGCTCACTTTGGAGGTAGGGATGGAACTATTCTGGGGTCTGAGGTCAAGAAAAGTTGCTGGGTGTGGTGGCACACACCTTTAATCCCAGCACTTAGCAGGAAGAGGTAGAAAGATCACCATAAGTTCGAGGCCTGCCTAAGATCACATAGTGAGTTCCAGGTCAGCCTGGGCTAGATGGAGCAAGACGCTACCTTGAAAAACAAAAAAAAAAAAAAAAAAAGGTGATGAAACAGTGATGTGTGTGGGTGACATGTAATGAGCAATATTGATGGTTGGAATTCAGTGTCTAAACTCCAGGTTATGTGATGTGAGATGGGCCCAAGATTGGGACTTGCTGTTGTTGACCGAGAGCTCTTTCTTTCTTCAGGGACCTGGCAGAGTGGGGAATCACAAGGGCACATGGATGAGTTGAATGCAGTGGAGGGGTGGTCATGGCTCCACAGGTGGGGGACAGTGATTGCCGTCTTGGTGTGGCCTGAAAGTTGTTAAGAGTCTCCTTAGGGGGCTAATGAGATGGCGCAGTGATGAAGAGCACTTCCTGTGCAAGCATGAGGGCTGGAGGTCATTCCCCAGGACCCCCCCACACACATCTGGGTGTGGCCAGGCATGTCTATCACCCCAGTGCCCTAAGGGAGCAGAGACCCCCAAGAATCATCGGATCCTGGAGGGGGGGTGAAGCAAGCTCTGGAATCTGGAAGAGACCCTGGTTCAAATATGGATGCGCGATGGAGCGGGACCCCTGATGTTCCCCTCTGGCATCTCAGGGGAGCAAATGGGCACCTACCACATGGGCACCTACATGTTCATACACGACACACATACCATATTATACACAAGCAAAAAAAAAATCTCTTTAAATATATATATTTTTTTATTATTGGTTTTGAACCAATATCTGAAAGTCTATCCCAAACTGCTTTTTTATTTTGAGTTGATAGACATTTTATGAGAAGGATTAAAGAGGGGAGTCAAGGCCTAAAAGATGGCTCCGTGGATCAAACGCTTGCCTGCAAAGCCCAGCGACCCAAGTAAGATCCCCTAGTACCCACATAAAGCCAGAAACACAAAGTGGCGTATGTATCTGGAGTTCATTTGCAGTAGCTAGAGGCCCTTGCACACGCCCATTTTGTCTCTCTGTCTCTCTCTGCTTGCAAATAATAAATAAATAAATAAATAAATAAATAAATAAATAAATAAATAAATAAATAAATAAATAAAAAAGAGAGTCTGGGCAGTATGAGAATCCTAGGTCCATGAGCTGTCATAGGCTTGGGAGAGGGTAAGGAAGGGAAGAAACACGGAGAAATGGGAATCAGAAGTGACGGCTCATTTGAGGACAGATCTCAACACCCACCTTCGCATGCTCATAAATTGGAACCTTGAGCATGAACAGCCGCTGAGAAGTGTCCAGCCCCAAATGTCTCCTTTAAACCTCTCCTCATCTCACTCATGGTTCCAACAAGAGTGCTGCTTGTTATGAGCGCTCCATGGCTGGAGTGTTTGGTGGTCTAAATGAAATGCAGATTAGGTAAAGGAATAAACTACTTTCAATAAGGTCAAGGAAATAAAAGCTGTAAAATAAAATATATAGTCACAAACAAATGCTCTTAGGAAATCCAACTCAGTCCATGCCAAGCTCTTACTCTCTGAGTTGCTTTCTTTCTTCCTGGCTGGCAATTAATTTTTGCTTGCATATTTGGAGTTTGGGGGAAGGGTAATAGTCTAATGGGTAGTGGTTTTTATTTTAGTATTTTGATTAAAGAAATAAATAACTTGGACTCTGGATAAGCATAAGGACTAAAAATTTCAGCATCAAGCTTAATTTCCAGACATGAGTTTGTATTTATAGGTCAATTGTACATGGATGTGTTATGATATAAAGTTATGAGATGGTTCAATTATTTTCTACCAGCCTACCTCAGCTTCTATCTCTCCTTTTTAACTTTCTTTTTTAAAATACTTATTTATTTATTTAAGAGAGAAAGGGGACAGATAGACAGAATGGGCGCACCAGGGCTTCCAGCCACTGCAGACAACCTCCAGACCCATGAGCAGCCACCTTGTGCTACTGGTATTGGAACTGGGGATTTGAACCTGGGTCCTTAGGTTTATGCAGGCAAGCACCTTAACCGCTAAGCCATCTCTCCAGCACCTCCTTTTCATTTTCTTTCCCTCCTTTCCTGCTCCATTAATCCAGCTGTCTTCTGCCCTGTACCCAATCTGAAAGGCCATTGCTTTGTGGCCGTATGTTCTGTTCTGTGAGACGCGCAAGAGATCAAAACCAGTATTGGATAGCTATAGCTTCCTCTCTCCTCTCCGGCCTCCCTTGCCTTCCACACGCATGGAATAGGCCTGTGCTGCTATTCCACTCGTACCCCGTCTCTACCCTGTATCCTCCTTTATCCCCTTCCATTCTAGGGGAAAAGTTAGCAAGTGTGCTCTCCTAGCAGCTAGACATTTCTCAAAGGATGCTTTGTTCATCTTGTTGACTTTCGAGTAATGACTAGTTTAGAATGCTGATGCTTGCTTCAGAGTGTGTAAACCCATTTGCGGAGTTTGTTTTGGGACTAGGAAAACAATGTGATTTTTATGTATATGCTAGTGTAGTTGTCCATCAAACATCTTGTTTTTTCTTTTTTCTTTTTTTTTTTTTTCTTTTTGTTTTTTTAAGGTAGGGTCTCACTCTGGCCCAGGCTGATCTGGAATTCACTATGTAGTCTCACTCAGGCTGGCTTCAAACTCACAGCAATCCTCCTATCTCTACTTCCCAAGTGCTAGGATTAAAGGTGTGCACCACCATTCCTGGCTTTTTTTTTTTTTTATCAACATCTTTTAAGCTATAGAACTATGTTTTGTGAATGAAATCTTACACAGAACTGAAGTACATAAGTGAGATAGAAGTTTTTCCATCTGCTTGATCAGAAGATTGTCTTGGGGAATCTTCTTAGTAACCCTCAGGTTGCTGGAACACCTCTCAGGGAAACCTGGGAGTTTTAATTAGTGCACAAGTTCAAGTCACTCTCCAAGAAGTGGCTGCTGAATTCTGTCCCACCTCTATGAAGCATATCCTAGTAGATGCAAAAATAGAAGGAAGCTCAGAGTTAGAGAGATGGCTTAGTGGTTAAGGTGCTTGCCTGTGAAGCCTAAGGACCCAGGTTCGATTCCCCAGAACCCACATAAGCCAGATGCACTTACAGTGCACTTGCAGTGGCTAGAGGCCTTGGTGCACCCATTCTCTCTCTTTGTCTCTTTCCTTCTGGCTCACTAAATAATAAACAAACAAACAAATAAATAAATCTTTAAAACATATAGGCAACAAATACCTGGTTGTGGTGGCACGTGCCTTTAATCCCAGCACTCAGAAGGCAGAGGTATGAGGATCCCTGAATTCAAGGCCAGCCGGGGACTACAGAGTGAGTTCGACGGTCAGCCTGGGGTAGAGTGAGACCCTGCCTCAAAACAAACGGACAAACACACAGGCAACAAATTACAGTACTATTAGTAATAAAATATTAATTTCTTGCTAATGAAAATTATATATATTTTCATACCACATTTGGCATGAAATACCATTTTTGTTTATCACTCTATCACATAGTTATTAGATCTTTTCAAACTTTGTGTTTTGTGTGTTAAAAAAAAGTCACAGCACAAACTTGTGATAGATTGGTTTATTCCAATCTACCCCCAACCCTGCTATCTAAGTTATATGTAAACCAATTACATATTTTGGTGTAATTGGTTTTCTTTGTAATCTTACGTATTTTATTTCACGCATACAAAAGCATTGCTCTGTAGATGTACCCATGGGCTTCAGCAGACTGCCAGAAGTTTCCATGGCACCAAAGAGATGAGATCAATGATAAATTGTGGAGAAGAAAACAATTCCATATTTTCAGCATATTAGCTGAGGAGTTCTTACATTTACCTGGGAAACATTTTCTTTGACTTTGTTTATTTTTCTTTGGTATGCTTATTTTTCAAGAGCCTACTACTCTAAATAATAAGAAAGGATTAGACGAATAATTGCAATAGCACTTAGAACTTTACCAACAGTCTCGTGTCCAGCATTCAGACCCCCACACAGAGTGAGTGCTGGGCTTTGTGAGAGAATGACGCCTCCAGATGAGCAATTCTCTGCCAGTTGAGCTATGTTTTTATTCTTTTTAATATTTATTTATTTGAGAGAGAGAGAGAATGCCTCTAGAAATATTCATGCATTCTGTTTAGAGTGACTATTTGTGCCTCCCAAGATCTGAATCTCAGATGATGCCAACTTCTGATTACAGGTTTGCATGATGAGAAAAATGTTGTTGGGGCCACGAGATGGGTGTTATTTTATCAGCAAAGTCATAAGCAAGTTGGGAACTCATAATGACCCTCCCAGTTGTTCCTCTTACGGTCTCATTCCCATTACTTGTAAATTCCAGATTGCCCTCTCCTACAGTAAAAAATTCTTTGTTAACCTCTCCTAAAACATTATAGAGGCAAGATTTAAAATTTTAATTCCCAGCTCCTAAGTATGCATAATGGGAAGGAGAGCTCATTTTAGGAGTTATCTGCAGAATTAAAGTTTTATATAAATCAATTAACAATACAGTGCAGAAATATTTGTTTAAAAAAACCTTGTAGTAAATTATTTCTCTGAGCCACCAAACCACTTTATCAGGTAAGTCATCACCTCAAAAGATTATTCATTTGATGAGATCGGTCACAATTTTGTTGTTGTTGTTGCTGTTGTTGTTGTTTGTTTTGTTGAGGCACTGTCTCACTCTAGCCCAGGCTCACCTGGAACCGACTCTGTAGTTCCAGGCTGGCCTTGAACACACAGCAGTCCTCCTACCCCTGCCTCCTGAGTTCTGGTATTAAAAGAGTGCACCACCATGCCCAGCTTCATTTTTTTTTTTAATGTTTAAAAATTTTATTTTAAATATTTATTTAAACATACACACAGAAAGAAAGAGAGAAGTGAGACAGACACACAAGTCTGTCATTAGGCTTTGCAGGTCATTAAGCTTTGCAGGCAAGTGTCTTAACCTCTGAGCCATCTCTTCAGCCCCCGGCTTCATACATATATATTTTTTCTTTTTGCACATGGCATATACAAATGCTCAGCTACATTTTTTTCTTGGTGTGCTTCAGAATTTTCAATAGGAAAATAAATATTGTAAATTTCTTTTAAAAAATATTTTATTTATTTATTTGAGAGAGACAGACAGAGACAGAGAGAATGGGTGCACCAATGTCTCTGGCCACTGCAAACGAACTCATGCACACCTTGTGCATCTGGTTTTACATGGGTACTGGGGAATCCAACCTAGGTCCTTAGGCTTCACAGGCAAGTGCCTTAACCATATTGTGCATTTCTAAGAGTGCATTTAGGAAGACACCTCATGAGAAATTAATTCTCTGTTTGAATTGAGGATTTGGGAAAAGTGGAGTTTCTTGTGTGAGCTTCCTCATGTGTCTGTCCTCAACACAATTCTTTGTTACTCCTCCCGGCCTGCCTTCCTCACTATGCAAGCTGACTTCGATTTGAGGCTGGTGAATTTACTCTGCTGGACTTCCTGGCCCCCAGGAATTACAGAGCTACGCAGTCCCATACCACTCGCTAAATGCCCAAATTGTGCCAGTTTTCCATCTTCCTCCCCCACGCCTTACTGCCACTGCAGTTCATGCTGGCAAGTCCTCTGCCACATTTTCTTACACTCACGTGTGGAAACCTGGTGCTTCCAGGTGCCTCAGATGGAGAACAGGGGACACTTTGCTACTCACAGGGCTATTAGCGTTCACATTCGTCTGGGATGAATGTCGTTCAGGTGGAAGTACTGAAGTTACCAGCGTATAGGCCGGGGAGGAAGTGCTGAGGGACCAGACCAGAGCTGCAGGGAACAAATCCAAGAGACCTTGTAAAGAATTGATAGAATTTGTGATTGGTTATGGTGGAAACGAGACAAGAAAAATTAGATTTTTAATTAAAGCCATTTGCTATGTGTATTTTTTAAATTACCAAAACAGTACAAAGTCACTACTGAAAAATCAGGAAAAAAAAAGCATACGGATGAAAAGAAAAATGCCCATAATTCCAACCACCTTGGGATGTGCTGATTTAATATCCTGATTTAGGCTCTTTATTTACACAGACATGCACTGACGGGTGTGCAAATGGATGTTTGTGTGTGTGTCATATTTATTTGTGTACTATGCTCACCTTTAATTTCCTAGCACCATGTTTTTAGATTTTCAACTTTTAAAAAATATTTTATTTATTTTTATTTATTTATTTATTTATTTATTTATTTATTTATTTATTTGAGAGAGAGAGAGAGAAAATGGGCATGCCAGGGCCTTTATCCACTGCAAATGAACTCCAGATGCATGCACCACCATGCGCATCTGGTTCATGTGGGTTCGGGGAGTCAAACCTAGATCCTTAGGCTTCATAGGCAAGTGCCTTGACTACTAAGCCATCTTTCCAGCCCTGTTTTCAACTTTTGCTGTCACAAGAAAAGTAAATTGTAAAAAATTATAAAGTATTTGTGTATGCCTTTCTCATTTACTTAGGATAAATTCTCAAAAGTGAGGTTAGTGGCTAAGAAAGGGAATTTTTCTTTTAAATGTGATTGCTAGATATTTCTACATTCTGTGGTTTCATGTTGCTCTTCAGAAAAATTAGAATGATTTAGGCTGTGTATAACAGCTTTTTCAGTCTAGATGCTAGTTGGGTAGTAATGCTATAAACTGAGGTAAGCTACCTAGTATGTAAATCAGATTTGGAAGGAAGATACTGGCTTCAGATTGGAATGTGTTGACCGAATCATTTTTATTTTTAAAATACTTTTATTTATTTACTTGTAAGGAGAGAGAGATAAAAGAGAGACAGAGAGAATGGACATGCCAGGGCTTCAAGCCACTGTAAACGCACTCCAGACATGTGCCTATTTGTGCGGCTGGCTTTATGTGGGTACTGGGGAATCTAACTCGGGTCGTTCGGCTTTGCAGGCAAGTGTCTTAACCTCTGAGCCATCTCTCCAGCCCATGACTGAGTTATTTTCATTGACCTTCTTATATATGTAGGGCCTTGTGGGATCCAGCAAGTTGGATAAGGGCAACATTGAGAGGAACAGTCATAGCTGACATTCATCATGCTGTTGTTAAGTACCAAGCCTCTTCCATAATTGCTCTTCTCTACTTCTCAGCACCCTATAAATTAGGTGATAAAATTAGACCTCATTTTATAGAGTTGCTTGATGTGTGGAGTACTTGAGCAACCTGCCCAAGGTAGAACAGATATTCAAATAAAAACTCAAGTTAGCCAGGCATGGTGCATATGCCTTTAAGTTTTTGTTGTTGTTGTTGTTGTTATTTTTTTTTTTTTTTGAGGTAGGGTCTTACTTTAGCCCAGGCTGACCTGGAACATACTCTATATTCCCAGGCTGGTCTCAGATTCATAGCAATCGTACTCCTACCTCTGCCTCCCAAGTGCTGGGATTAAAGCGTGAGCCACCATGCCTGGCCATAACTCCTTGTGTGTGTGTGTGTGTAGGGGAGAGTTGTTTGTTTTGCTTTTGTTTGTTTTGTTTTGCTGTTGTTTTTGTTTTTCCAGGTAGGGTCTCACTGTAGTCCAGGCTGACCTGGAACTCATGCTGATCCTCCTACCTCTGCCTCCCAAGTGTTGGGACTAGCGGCGTGCACCATCACAAACCCTTTCCTCGCCTACAGAGATGACTTGAAGTTTTTGTGGGATAGACAGAGAAGAAGGCTTTCACATTGGAGAAAACCGTATGAGGGATGGAGAACAGAATACAGGGCTGTTGGGAAATCACTAATAAATACTCCAGTAGAATGTGATGAATGGGGCTGAGAGAAGGCTTGCATACTACAGCCCTTGGGGCAGTGTGCTTTGCTCCTCTGTTGGAGATCTACTGAAGGCCACAGTGAACAGAAGTATAACCATGGGCAGTCAGAGGTAGAAGAGTGTACCGAGGATCCTGCTGCTATCCCATATCCAAATGCCTCTAAAGAGGCTCACGGGCATCCAATAAAACCTGCCTATTTACTTATCAGGAGGCCCTGTGTGCTTAGAATCACATTAATTTGCTTTTTTAAAATTTATATTTTATTTATTTATTTGACAGAGGGGAGAGAGAGAAAAAAAGAGAGAGGAAGAGGCAGAGGCAGATAGAGAGAATGGGCACGCCAGGTTCTCCAGCCACTGCAAAAGAATTCCAGATGCATGTGCCACCTTTTGCAGCTGGCTTACGTGGGTACTAAGGAATCGAACCTGAGTGCTTAGGCTTTGCAGGCAGGTGCCTTAACCACTGAGCAATCTCTACAGCCCTAATTTTCTTTCTTTTTTTTTTTTTTAGGACTCATTGATTCTGTGTGATAACACTGCTCCCCTGCTCTTTAAAAGCTATAGTCGTCAATGATGTACCTGCCCCTAACAGTCCAAAACAAAGCAAAGGAAGTTTTTGTTGTTGTTGTTGTTTGTTTTTTTGTTTTTAAAGAGGGAGTTTGATGCTCCCATTCAAGCAGATCACTAATCAGCATAACAGAGTGAGGTGGGCGGGAAGTTGCTGATATCAGCAGCACGAGGAATATTGATGGAACAGTTACCATGTGAACTGGAGGAGTGGTGTCTGCTTTTGAATGGTAGACAGGAGCTCAGTCCTACCACAGAAATGTATTCAATGTCAAAAGTATGTCTTGCCAGATGTGGTGGCGCACGCCTTTAATCCCAGTGCTTGGGAGGCAGAGGGAGGAGGACCCCTGGGACTAGAGTGAGTTTCAGGTCAGCATATATATATATCTTTTACTGAGGCATAAACGATGCAGGTAAAATAATTCTTTTATAGAGCCTACCTTCAGCTGTCCAATACTTAAGCTGGATTTTTGTCTTATTTCAGATTTGAATTATATATAAAAGTTAAACTTTTAACTTCATCCAAGTTAGGCATTTTCCAAATCTAATGTTTTAAAAACTCAGACCTTCATTAGAAAGTCTCCATTTCAGTCAAAATACAAAGTTATCTCCTTACTAGTTATATTAGCCAATTGTCTAGAATTCCACACCTTTTTTCTTCCTTCTTTTTTGTCTTCATTTCTCTTGTTTTCTTCTCTCAAACTCTCTCTTCTGAAAATATTCTTTGGAAGTGTGAGATCCCCTTGCCTTTGTAAGTAAGAGCCATGTGCATCTCCTCTGGCCAAGTTGTCATTTGATAATCTTGTTTTGGAACTAACCAATTTGTAGCAAAAAAGAAAAAACAATCACCGTATTTATATGTGCCCTGAAGTCGGAGGCTTAGGGAAGGCAGGGAGGAGGTGGACGAAAAGCCGTGGAAAACAAATGATACTCGTTTTTTTTTTATCTGATTAAATTTTTAGTGAAATTGAAAAATAAAGATCATGTGCCAGTTTCTTTGAACGTTGCTTCTGAGTTCACTGAATCTGAAGGGAAGCTTTTCTTTGGGTTGTATAAACATTATCTTTTATGCTAATAAAAAACCTCCAGAAACTCTGAGTTGCTTAACCTCTTAATGACAAAGGGGCAAAATTTCCTCAAATGAGAAACTTCTGGATAGTCATTTTATGGCTTATTATTACCCCAATATAGAAACCCACGATTTTTTTTTTTTTTTTTTTGGCTAAGATATTGAGTACCTTAAATAAACTGTAGAGTCTGGAGGGAGCTTAAAAGCAGTGAATCTGGAGTTTAAAATAGTAGTCTTTTAGAGTATTTTCATGATTAGTTATTCTTTTCACTAAATGTCAGTATCACAAACTACCACCTTAAAGATAAATACATTGGGGGCTGGAGAGATAGCAGTTAAGGCGTTTGCCTGCGAAGCTTAAGGACTCTGGTTTGGTCCCCCAGTACCCACATAAGCCAGATGCACGTGGTGGCACGTGTCTGGAGTTCATTTGCAGTGGATAGAAGTCCTGGTGTGCCCATTCTCTCTCTCTGTCTCATCAGATAAGTAACAATAATCACATTAGGAGATCCACATATATTTCACTGTATTCCTTCTTTAAAATGTAGTTTTGAATGAAGTTGATATCATATGGCTCTTTTAGAATGGAATTGCTTTATTGGTGCATCTCTGTTCAAATTTATTCATGTTTGTATTTTTTTTTTAATAAAACCAGCGTTAACTTAGCAGAGAAAGTTCCTAAATATCTGCTCATATTCCCTGCTTTATAGAAAGTAGATGTTATTAAACTGGGGAGAAAGAGTAATACATTTCTTACTAATTCCATAGAAGAGAGCATGCATCTTTATTAATGTTAATGGTGGGACCTATCATTATTTGACAGAATTATGCTTTAGCAGAGATTTTCCTTCTAAAGAACTTCATAACATTTAAAGGTTAATATGTTAGGTAAAGAACAATATCTTAAGACAAGCATTTTTATTACAGGACATGATGGGATTGTTTTGATTCAATTATATGACGATTTGAATGGGGAAGCAGAGAAAGTCCATCGCTTCATGCCCTCAACTTTAATGCCTTTAATCAAATAATGACCTTCTGGAAAATAGTTAATTTTAAGCATTTGGAAAGATCAATACCACTTTACCACCAAAAAATGGCCTGGATGATGAAATTTGATGTATTTAAAGTATCGTTTCACCCTTTTAACCTAGTTAATAATTTAAAATGCTTTCAGTGTTACTGCGCGGCTTCTCGCTGTTCAGTGTCGAGAGTGTTCACGATGGAAGGCTGGAGGCTGGCTTGTGAACAAACATGCAGGCCTCACACCTAGAAACGGCTTGTTTTTCCCCCAATATGTCTTGAGTATCTCTCTAATAAGACCCCTCCCCCAAAATTTACCTGCTTTAAATACTGCATTTCAGGCACAACGCATATAAAACACAAAAGGTACAAATGTGGACCCTTCTATCATGGGAAAGGGGGGGCTTAAACCATATTAGTCCCCTTGTGTCTTTTGGGGTACGCTGAAGGGGAGGCCCGTGGTAGGCCTGAGAGCGCATTTCTCTCTGCTTATAGAACATTGATAGGAAACTACCCTTGAGTGCCAACAGTTTTGTAAATAGAAAAAAATGCCCTCTATTAGTATGTTTGTGGGCAGATTAAAAAAAAAAAACTGTCTTCATTAGCATAAGTAACACTTACAGATTCTTTTAAAAGTAGAAAATTATTTGCTGAATGATAAATTGCCAGCTTTCTGGGTAGTACTTGCAGCAAATGTACTCATTCAAAATGCCTGGCGTGGTCTAGTCTACAATACTGCTTTTTTTTTTGTTAGACGTACCATTTAATGGATTATATATTTAAATCCTTGTTCCTACTACTTGCAAAAAAATGTAGTTCACGCTTTTCACTAAAATGTTTGTATCAAATACTTTTCTATTTAGATTGATTTCTTTTAGTATCATATACTATACTATATGCCCCAGAGATTGGAACAAAATACTCCTGCAAATAACACATAAGAGATGAAGGGTGAGGGGGGAATAAATACACACTAAAAATGTTTTGCCTTTTAGAACTCAAATTGCCATTCTGGTGTTTTTTTTTTTTTTTTTTTTTTTTTGAAATGTTTTTTCCTTCTTGGTTGTGGGAAGAATTACTTGTCATTTTCTTTCTGTCGTTATAGCTCTTAGTGTTAAAATGTATATGCACATAATGGTAATATATACATATATGTAGATTGCATTAAGTGCCTTTTTCTCTCTCAGAGAATTTCAAAGTCTGTTTTTTCCTAGAAAACCAGTTTATGTTTATGAACTCCCTGCTTGGTCCCAGACCCCAAAACAATTCTGTTTGTGTGTGTGTGTGTGTGTGTGTGTGTGTGTGTGTGTAGTTTTATAGGTACAACAGATTTGTTTCTAAGGGGACATTAGTTTCCTAACTCAGAAAGCTCACTGGGAACCCCATCTTTGTTAAAATGTTAGGAGCAAATTGACTTGAATTCACTGTTCTAAAAAAGAGTGAGGCGGAAATCAGAGATTGAGCTGGGTTGGAAATTAGCAGCTGAGAGATGAAGGTGCCAGGATTTTTATTTAAATGTGGTACAACAAGATTTTGTCAGTAAAGCACATCATTAGAGGATTGAGTTTAGAACTGCTAATTTTTCCTTTAAAATGAGCATACAGTCATGTGTTTCGTGGACCATAATAAATTGCCATTGTTTTGTTATTGAATTAGTTTGCTTTTTTTGGAGGACTGGTTTGGCAGTCATTCTGCATTTTTCTCTTTTTTTCCTTCCTACCACCCCCCCACCCCTGCCACGATCTTACATTGCCTTAATTGATCCCTAACCAAAACCAGTCAAAAGAATGTTATTTATTTCGGTCTTAGCTTTAACGTCTTTCATGCCGTTTTCTTGCGTACCGTAGCAAGGCATTTGCAGATGGTTGTTGGTTACTATAAAGTACATCACAGTATCTCCTTTGTGGCAGATGGATTTAAGACTTCTAGTTCCCTATAAATGTAGGTTTACAATACATAACTTTACAGGATTTGTGTTGTATATAACAGGTTTGAACATATTATCTCAGAATTCATCTGCATGGCATTTTCAGCTTATTCAACGTCCATGCCAGTTTTTTTTTTTTTTAAAGTAATAGGAGAACGTTGTGATTGATAGCAACAGCTCAAGGCGTGATTTTGAATAGAAACAAAGGGTTTAGAACAGAAGGTGTCAAATTAAACTTTGTCAGTTTGAGAAGTAGTAACATCCTGAAAGTTTTACTAATTTATTTACATGTGGCTACTGTTTATATTTTGCCCTCATTATATGCAGCGTAATGTAGCCTGGCAAATTTGCTCCATTAAAAGTTTAGGTTGTTCCTTGTGCCATTTTAGTTTTCTGAGAATGGATCATTGATCTGGATATTTTAAGCTTGTTAGGTCTCTGCTTTGTCTGCTGTTCAAACAGTTGTGATCTAATTCAGTTCTGAGAGTAGTTCCCCATTCCTCCTGCCTGCCGTCTCATGGAACATCGACTCCCAGAGACCCTTGTGAAACAAGCAAGCCTGGCCTTTCATTCTCGATCCCTCTTCTGTCAGGTGAATCTCTACACCCTAAAATTAACATGGTACCCTGAAGAATTATGATTATTATTATAATTTTTTGAGTGAGGAGGGGTTTCGAGATAGGGTCTCACTCCCTGGCTGACCTCAAACTCACAGACATCCTCTTTCCTCTGTAGGGTAAAGACATACACCACCGTGCTTTGAGACATCCTCTTTCCTCTGTATGGTAAAGACATACACCACCGTGCTTTGAGATCCTTGGACTATTCGGGTGTCCTTAGTGTCTCCCCAAATTACTTTGCTCAACAGCATCACTTGTGGGAAAGCGACCGAGGAAAGGCATTGGATTTTTAGTCCCATTATCTATCTATGATCCAATCATAGATCAGATTACTGTCATCATCAGTAGAGTCACAGTTGAGGAAGTCAAACTATTCCAAGGTTTATTAAATAATATTAGAAGAAGTTAACCTGATTTTTGCTGGTGCTGATTGGGAGTGTGCCAGTGTCACGTATATCAAAATGTCTGTTTCCCATGATGTTTGAAGAGATGTGCACGCTCAGGAAAGCGTACAAACCCTTTGGTGTTTTTTTTTTTTTCTTTTTGGAATATCCACGTAGACCTAACAGTCCCCAGCTGTGCCGTTAGATATTTTTCTAAGAAGCATCTGATTGCTGTCTCTTAAAAACCATCATGTCTCTTAAAAGGCTAGTGGAGACACGCTTCCACTTATAATCCATCAAATTATTTTTAGATTGGGAATTAGAAGTACTCTTTAAGGGCAGAGGTTAATAGCAAACTACTGGAGATGTTATGTTAGTCATGGGTAATTAATAAAAATAAGAATCCGTTTCATAAGTACAGAGTCACGGAAGTGACAATATAAGCAAAATATTTGCTGAACGAGTCAGGGCTCTTTTTCTGAAATATTTGTTAAACCAGCATGAGTGTGATTGTTTAGGAATTAGCTATCGTTATTAGCCATTTTAAAAGAACTAATGATTTTCTTTCCCAAAGAACATCTGTGATCCACATGTTCTTTTTCCCACATATATCCAAGTGTTAACTGATCTCTGCCTTACTTTAAAAAGTTTCTAAAGGGTGTGAAAAATCCTTGGAGCATTTCAGCTCTCTCCAAGAAGCTTTTCATACACGAATTGTTCCTAATTTAACTTTTAGCAATTTTTAGCTACAAGCATTTATTTCTTTAAAAAAAAAATCATAGAAGCTCAGTGTTTAGGATGCATTGTGATAGTAGAGTATCAGTAATATTAAAGACTTTTCTATGTTCTTACTGAGCCTTCTAACTCCTCTTGAAAGGTAAATAAAATCATATAATTTGAGCCGGGCGTGGTGGCGCACGCCTTTAATCCCAGCACTCGGGAGGCAGAGGTAAGAGGATCACCGTGAGTTCAAGGCCACCCTGAGACTACATAGTGAATTCCAGGTCAGCCTGGGCCAGAGTGAGACCCTACCTCGAAACCCCCCCCAAAAAAAATCATATAATTTTATGGGTTTGGACAACCGGGTCCTATCAGTTTATCATAGCTGAAGGATGCAGATGAGGGGGAAGAGGAAGAAAGTAATCTTTTTCAAAAACATTTTTATTTATTTATTTGCAAGTAGGAGAGATGGAGAGAAGAAAGAGATGGACAGAGAGAGAGGGAATCAAACTCGGGTCATCAGGCTCGGCAGACAAGCACCTTAACCGCTGAGCTATCTCTCCAGCCCAAGAAGTAATCTTAACCATAGTTCATAGTCAGGCCTCCCTCTCTCTCTCTCTCTCTCTCTCTCTCTCTCTTTCTCTCTCTCTCTGCCTCTCTCTCGCTATATATATAAAATCAAAAACATGCACAACAATTTAGAAGTAATAGCAACTATTTACCCTTAAGAGCAAAATAAACATCTCCAGGGTACCATATGCAGGTGGGTGTCAAATACTAGTCTCATCAACAGAGCTGAAATTTATCATCCGATAGCAGTCTGGAGATGAGCAAAGAACTGTCATGGCTCGAAGAGCAGCTCCAGGATCATTACAGGGAGGGTTTTGTTTGTTTGTTTGAATTGATACCCTTTTGGGTGAAGTTTTAGTGTGTTCACTGTGTTCTACCTCAACCTCAAATTATATATCCAGTGGCACTAAATAAGTGTCTGGTCACATGTCTATCCCCATGTCTGTCTGTTTCAGAAACCTTTTGAGGCTCTCACAGAGGCACTTGCCTAGCGTGCATCCCTGGGTTTTATTCCCGTCCTGCAAATAGCCACAAAAATCCACTTCTCTTAGCCCACGAAGCACTTCTCCCCAGGTTTAGTAGCTGTCCTCCTGGCAGCTAATAGGAAGGTACCAGGCAGGTCCCTATCTTTTCTTTGGAATTCTCTCAGATGGTTTCTGGGAAAGTCTCACTTCTTAACACTGTATGTCACAATAAGAAGTTTGTCTTGAATAGTTTAGTGTGAGAAGAAGAAAGTCATGTCATTCCATCCTCTGGTCTCATCTTCCAATAACAAAGAAAATAAACAAAGCTGTCTTTAACTTGATCTGAATATCGCACAATAAAGTACTTCCTCTTACCTTTTTTTTTTTTTTTTTTTTTTTTTGAGGTAGGGTCTCACTCTAGCCCAGGCTAACATGGAATTCACTCTGTAATCTTGGGCTGTCTCAAACTCACAGTGATCCTCCTACCTCTGCCCCCTGGAGCACTGGGATTAAAGGCGTGTGCACCACACCCAGCAGCAGATAGCTTTTAAGCACAGCCCAGGACGGAGAATGGTACCTGGGCTTTGATAGGGGCTCTGGAGGGAGTGAGGAAGGAGGAGGAGTTCAAGGTGGCCTCAGATAGAGTCTAGCCCTAGGTGGGTGGAGAGGTTACAGGACAGTGGGCATGACCATCTCTGGAGGGGACACTAAAGAGCACAGTAAGTTGTGTGTGTAGATGGAAACAGGACTCATGTACCATTGGGTCAGTTGGTCTCTGGCCACATAGGGGAGAAGGAGCCAGTGGGGGTGTGGAGCTGCCTGCCAGTGTCTCCAGCTAAGGCAGCTCCATGCCATTTCTCCAGAACACAGTACGGTGAGAGCTATTTTAGCAGGCAGCACATACTGGGACACCACCCCCCACTCTTTCTCCCATCCCATTGCTTTGTTCTGCCAGGATCAAAGTCTGGGGTCCTCTTTTGGCAAGTTTCTCTTACAGAATTCTTCTAATGTCCATTGTCATCATGAATAAACCCACTAAGCATTCATGCTTGTAAGATTGCACTCCTGTCTCTTTTGTACAAACATACAGAGATTCACTTAGCTTCCTTTCTAATGCAAAATGTGTAATCTTAGGAAAGCCTTTGAGAACAGTTTCCAAATATGTGTGGCGTTTCTTCGATACCTTCAGTGTCCCTGACAGCCACCAGCAGACCAGGAGGTTGGACGGGGGTAGAGAGGTGCTCGCCTCCACCTCAGCTCTCCTGTGTCACCACAGAGTCCATGGCAGAGGTGCGTGTGCTTTTGGAGTCTGCAAGATACGTCTATCCTTTAAACTCCAAGTTCATCACAAACAAAGCCTGCCTCCTCTGTAGCTGCAGCTACCCTCTCTTAATAGGTTAAAAGCTGACTTTAATCCCAGCACTTGGGAGGCAGAGGTAGGAGGATCGCCATGAGTTCAAGGCCAGCCTGGGATGGAGCAAGACCCTACTTTGAAAAACCAAAGGGGGAAAAAAATCTAACTGGAGTGTTGTGAGCCTACAAACAGTTAACTCATAGATCCTTTCCTTCTTAGCTGCTGTAGAGCATCCCGGCCACACCTCGGCTGATACCCTCTGACCTGTCCTTCCCTTCTCCCTCAGGGATGGCTGTGCGAGCTGTTACGCTGGAAGGAAGATCCTTCTCCAGAAAACAGGACCCTGTGGGAGAACCTGTCCATGATCCGAAGGTTCCTCAGCCTTCCTCAGCCCGAGCGAGATGCCATTTATGAGCAGGAAAGCAATGCGGTGCATCACCATGGTGACAGACCACCCCACATTATCCATGTTCCAGCAGAACAGATCCAGGTTCGTTTACCTTGGCCAGTTCACTAGGCACTAAGTAAACAAAGCTTTCAACTTAGAAGGGCACTTTACTTTTCTGTTCTGCCTCCAGCCTAAATGTGGGCTCCTTTAGTAAGAGCTAGCAATGTGCTTCCAGTCTTGCTCAGGACATAAAAGGAAGGTGAACACACTTTTCCCCACATGAGTGTTGTGTTCCTGTCCCTCCTACCCCCGCCCCCAAAAGTGACAGGAACCCCTTTGGCACTGGTAGTTTGACAAATGTGTCCTTGTTAATACTGAGTTTTATGAGAGTTTAGGACATTTTGAAAATATATATTTGCCAGCAGAGAACGATAGAACAGAGACAGAGAGAGAATGGGCACACACCAGGGCCTCCAGTTGCTGCTGCAAACAAACTCCAGATGCATGCATCACCTTGTGCATCTGGCTTAACATGGGCACTGGGAAATCAAACTCGGGTCATTAGGCTTTGCAATCAGGTGCCTTAACCAGTGAGCCATCTCTCCACCCTGAGGACATTTTTTAAATATGTTTTTAAAAATTCAAGAATTTTAAAAGCCACTTTCTTCATATATATATTTGTGAACAGAGAAAAAAAGAGAGAGAGGGATGGAGAGAGAGAAATGGGTACACTAGGGCCTCCTACCACTGCAAAGAATTCCAGACACATACACCATTTTGTGCATCTGGCTTTATGTGGAGAATTGAACCTGGGTCCTTAGGCTTCTCTGTAAGTGCCTTGACTGTTAAGCCATCTCTCTAGCCCCAAGCTCATCATTCTCTCCCATGGATTCTTTCCAGAGTGATGCAGGGAGGCAAACCCATCTGGCATCTTGTTTTTATGCTCCTTAGTCCCCACCTCTCCCAGGGTAGGGATGAGTCATGTCTGTTTGTGTTTCCATAGAGCCCCTCTCCCAGCACCCTTGGGAAAGGAGAGTCTAGAAGCGTTTTCTTGCCAGGCCTGCTGACCCCTGCACCATGGCCCAGTACCGCTCCCCAGGTGAGCGGGCACAGGTTTCCTGTGCCAGGAGAAGGGAGACAGAGGGGGTGTTGAAAAGACAAGCTCCCTCAGTCAGGGGTTTCAGACATGCCAAGGACGCACTAGCCATTCTCTGAGCAGGTACAGCCTGTGCTCACCGTGACAAGTTCACTCATTGAGGGGCCACCTCCCACCTCATCCTATATGAAATTAGATTCGGGAGTCCTGGGACCAGATAGTGTGTTAGACCTCTTATGACTTCAGGCATTATAGGAAGCATGTTCCAGTTAAACTTCAGCACTTACTGTCACTAAATATGAGGGGTGTTTTTAATTTTAAATATTTTATATATTTATTTACAAGCAGAGAGAGAAAGAGAACGGCCACACCAGGGCCTCCAGCCACTGCAAACGGACTCCAGATGCATGTGCTGCTTTATGCATCTGGCTTTACGTGGATTCTAGGGAATTGAACCCAGGTCATTAGGATTTGCAGGCAAGCGCCTTAACCGCTGAACCATCTCTCTAAGCCAGACTCCCATCTTTGTTGAATCACTTCTATTTTTTTTCTTGGTATAAAAAAAGAAATACACATCTGTGTAGCTAAAAGAATAGACCTATCCATCCACCAGGGGAAAAAAATCCTTGAGTATATATTAAAAATAAGACAAATTGGCCAGGCGTGGTGGCGCACGCCTTTAATCCCAGCACTCAGGAGGCAGAGGTAGGAGGATCGCTGAGAGTTCGAGGCCCCCTGAGACTACATAGTTAATTCCAGGTCAGCCTGGACCAGAGTGAGACCCTATCTCGCAAAAACCAAAAAAAAAAAAAAAGACAAATTGAAAAGGGAATCCCTTAGGATATCAAGCACAAAAATTGTTGGGAAAGCCTGAAAAACTTACTGTCTTAGCTAAAACAAGGATGAGAAAGATATATGTTAAGTAATAAACATAGGACTCGTTTGAAAATGTAAATTGTTTTTTAATCAAATTGCTTCTTGAGGGATAAGAGGGAATGCTGAGGCACAGAACAAATGTTTAGTATGTGGTTGACCCAAAGCTGATTTGCTTGGCTGATCAGAATTAGGGATAGAGATCCGGGCATGGTGGCACACACCTTAAATCCCAGCACTCAGGAGGCAGAGGTAGGAGGATCTCTGTGAGTTTGAGGCCAGCTTAGAACTATATAGTGAGTTCCAGGTCAGCCTGGACTACAGTAAGACCCTACCTCAGGGGGGGAAAAAAAGATTATGGATATCAACTGTTGCTACAAGTGTCCCAAGTTTGTTTTGTAAATCTAATTGGGTATGGAAGTTACCACACACAGAAAGATACTAATTATGAGAAAGTGTCTGTATACACAAAATTTAAATCCTAATCACATCTTAGTTGACTATAGACAAAACAATTTACTAGGCCAGCGTATTGTGGAACCTTTATTTTTGGAATCTGAAAAAAAAATTACAGTGTCAGCCTAGTGCAGTTTGGTAGAAAATTGTGTTTTGTGTGTGTTGTAGGAATGTAACTGTCTGATAGATCATGAGTCTATAACATGTCTCAGTAGCATCCTTTAGACGCCCACAAGAAGTCCTGATAAAGGCAGGCCTTGGGCTGGAGAGATGATGGCTCAGCGATGAGGCACTTGGCTGCAAAGAACCCAAGTTCAGTTCTCCAGTACCAACGTAAAGCCAGATAGACAGTGATACATGCATCTGGAGTTTGTTTGCAGTGACTGGAGGCCCTGGCATGCCCATTCTCTCTCAATCTCTCTCTCTCCTCCCCTCTTCTTCTTTCTCTCTCTCACACTCTCTGAAATAAATAAGCACATCGCTTCCCTAAGCTGTATTTCCTGCAGTGTCGTCTTTGAGTCTTGGTGAATCATTGACACTGTGATTTGCTTCACTGACCTTGTCTCTGGTACATATCCTTCTGGGGCTCACATGTGCAGAGTTCTCAGTTTGCTGAGCCCTGCCAAGCTGCTCTCCCCATTTGCATTTCTTTCTTCAGGCTGCGGTCATGTCGTTGGCCACCCTTTGTCGCTTCCCTGTCCGTCTCTTTCAGAAGCTGTGTGTAGGATTCCGAGCACATGTGTGCTAATCCCAGCAGGTTTAGGGGAGCAGGGAGCGAGCCCTGATGGTCTGCCTGTCTCTTTGCAGCAGCAGCAGCAACAGCAGCAGCAGCAGCCGCAGCCACAGCCACCTCCACCTCCACAGCCACAGCCACAGCCCCCTGCTGGTCCCCGGCTGCCCCCGAGACAGCCCACCGTGGCCTCCCCTGCGGAGTCGGATGAGGAGAACCGTCAGAAGGCCAGGCCACGAACCAAAATTTCCGTGGAGGCCCTTGGAATCCTGCAGAGTTTCATCCAGGATGTGGGCCTGTACCCTGACGAAGAGGCCATCCAGACTCTGTCGGCACAGCTTGACCTTCCCAAGTACACCATCGTCAAGTTCTTTCAGAACCAGCGGTTCTATCTCAAGCATCACGGGAAACTGAAGGACAACTCCGGGCTGGAGGTGGACGTGTCAGAGTATAAAGACGAGGAGCTGCTCAAGGATGTAGAAGACAGCATCCAAGATAAAAATGCCAACACCCTTTTCTCCGTGAAGCTGGAGGAAGAGCTGTCAGTGGAAAGGAACACGGACATCAATACTGACCTGAAAGACTGAGAGAAGAGGATTCTTCTGTCCATCACCCAACAGTACCACTGCTATTTCCTAACACAACGAAAAGTCCACCCTGTGTTTGCTCAGAAAAAAAAAAAAAAAAAAAAAAAAAAAAAACCTTTGTTGATCATTGTTCACGGCCGGGCCAGTGAGTTCTCAGACGCCTGCGCAAACAGGAAAAACAAGAGGGACTAAGGACAGACTGCACTAAAGGTTTCACTCTTTGTTTCACAAACTGTGTGGCAGCCCTAGTCGAAGCATCGAGGACTGTTTGGTAGTAGAATTTGTGTTCAAGGGATGCACTGAGGTGTGCGTGCCCCGTAAGCATGATACCAGATTTTTGTTTTTCTTTTTAATGATTATTCTGGAACCTCAACTGAGCATTATAACTTCTGCGAGTATGAGTTCCTTTTAATTATTTCTGTAATATTCCACACTGATCTTTGGAAACGCGCCCCTTATTTTAAAAAGAAAAAGGAAAAAAAAGAGTTTGTTACTCTATTGTATGTTACAAAAGAACTATAGACTGTGGAATACAGTTTAAAGATGACATATGCCAACAAATGCCTTGTATTATATGGCACTGCCGTAAGTCAAATTTGTTTTTATTTTGGAAATAAAAAGTTCACTGTAATTTTTTTTCATTCTCATTGTTACATGATTTTTTTGAAGAAAAAAAAAAGAAAAGAAAATGTGAAACACAATTTAGTCCTCATTATTTATTTGTAGATCTTGCAGCATCATGTTGTAATTAATTTTTGGGAAGTTTCCGTTAAATGTAATATTGCTTCTCTTGTTACCATACTGATTCTTTTCTATTTATAAATGTATTTTGATGGGCAGTAAAACAAAGTGTCTTAAAGTTTTAAATAGAGAAAAATGTGCTTTACACAGTTGCCTATAAAAAGTGCTCTATGTTATCCAAGCAATTCATCCTATAAGCGTCACTCTTACTGTTGTATGCAATTTTTACTATCATGCAAATAAGCTTAGGTAAATAAAACTAATAGATCACCTTAGAAAATTATGCAATTAATGTGAAAATAATTGATGTTTGCAACGTGTCTTCCTTTGGTTTACAATCAATTTTAAAGCTACATCTGTATAAAATTTCTGTATAAAGGTGTATTTCTTTTTTTTTATGAGTTTATGGCTATGAAAACACCAGCTATTTTGTTACAGCTGGCTGTTTTTATAAGTGTATCACAATTTTCTTTATGCAGAAATGTTCTGATTAGGAGTGGTTATTGACTGTAACTACACAATTAAAATTGTTTGTATGGTATGACATGGGAGGGTTTGTCTGCTTATGTGAAGTAACTTTAACGAAGAGCAAGTCAGAGGACGGCCGTGTCTTGTAGGTTGCATGTTAATACTTTCTTCATGATGGTTTGCAGATTCTGAAAGAGCCATTGAAAAGTCACTTGAAACTGTTAAGTTTAAATCACAAACACATGCTCATTTGAAAGAGGTATGAAGTTTCACAATGAAGATGATAAATCTGCCTTGGCTTAATAAACAGATAGGACGGTCAGAATGATCTGTGACAGAAGATTAAATCTCCGCTAGCTCAGGTGGGCCCATAGGCGTTTATCTCACATCCTTTAATCACAGCCACACTTTTCCTTGAGCTATGCTGTATTTTCAAAGGCCGTTAATAGTAGCGGAAAGTAAATAGGGGAACAAATGGATCTTCTAGTGAACTCCTTATTAATCACTGTTTTGTTTGGTTGGTTTGGTTTTTCAAGGTTGAGTCTCGCTGTAGTCCAGGCTGACCTGGAATTCATTATGAAGTCTCAGGGTGGCCTCGAACTCACAGTGATCCTCCTACTTCTGCCTCCCAGTGCTGGGATTAAAGGCATGCGCCACCACGCCCAGCTTTACTGTTTTCCTTTTTCCTTTCTTTCTTCTTTCTCTTTCTTTCTTTCTCTTTCTCTCTTTTCCTTTCCTTCCTTCACAAGTTATATAAGTGGAGAAAGTTATTAACTGAGCTCCTTTGACTACACATGTAATAAGTCTAAGGACTACATGACAAAAATGAGAATAACATACCTGGAATTTAAATACAATCTTCAAAATTTTCACAACATAAAACTTCAATAAGTATAGTCAGGATATAAATGAGGTATGCTGATCCTTCTAGAACAGACTAGGGCCACTACTACAGTTTTTGGTGTTTTATTTTTTCAATGTGTTTATCTTTTGTGTCTTTTTGTTAAGGTGCCCTGAGTGTTAATTGGGGTATCCAGGTTCCTGGAGACAGGGTTCTGCCCTGGAACTCATTGATAGAACTGGGTCGCTTTGATGTAGGACTATGGGCTCATTGAAACCTCCAGTAAAGCTTTAAAGTTGTCTTTCCTTTTAAAACACAGTGAGCTACTATGAAGGCTGTTAGTCTGTTGCAGACAAGTTTCCAATTCCTTTTATTCCGTGAGAAAACAACTCTAGACTTCTTGTTTGCTGGAGTCCACAAAAGTAACCATTTGAGCCAAAGGAATTTGCATTAAGAAAAATAGAAACTAGCCGTCAGGTATTAAAGAAGTAGAAAAATGAAATAAACTAGTATACCATGAACAAAAGAAAATGATTTCACGTCCTCCTTTTCTAAAAGACTAGATTCAACGCTGAGTAGAACTGATGTATTTTTCTGTTTTGTTTTGCTTTTTAATCAGGCCACCATGATAAAAGGTATCAAATAGATATGAGACTTAGTAATACATTTTTGGAAGGAGAAAGGGAGTTAGGAGAAAGCACAGGTTAATCAACAATGATAGAGTGAGCAGAACTATTTTCAGGGAAGATGGTATGTTTAGACTTCGTCCTGGTGGATTTCCATCTTATTTCCCCCCCACCACCCACCCAGTGTCATTGTTGTCCCTGTCCGTCCTCATCTTGTTGCCTGTGGCAATGGTGAAATTCCTTTAACAAGCCTCGCTGTGTCCCAGTCTTTCAGAGATCTTTCAACGCTGGGCAGGACGTAGTGCTTCATGCTGTTAAGACCCAGAAGCGTCGGGTAGTTTACGGGTAATATCCAACCTTGCATCTCAATTGGTCATGGATTCCTTCACTCAGCACTTTGCGAACTGATTTGTATTACACTCTGTGGCCGTATAATACATGCACAGTATGCAAAAAAAAAAAAAAAAATGATGTTGATAATATCTTCTTGCCACACACTATGCAGAGATGACAACCTTTGAAAACCAAGGTAACTAATACGTGTGCCCTACTAGTGTGGCACTTGGTAACAAAATCTGTACATATGTATAAACTGTATCAGCTAGCATTTAGTAGTAAGGAATTCTGAGAGTAAGTATTATTCCCCCTTCCCCAAGTAGTGGTTATCTATAGCTAAACTATGCTTATCTAAAATCCATAGCTTGTATAGGAAAACAATGAAATGGTTCAAGATTGATTAAAAATGAGAATCCCACACATTCCTGGATTAAATTCTTCCCATGGTGAATGTTTGGCTGATACGAAGGTCCTTGGCTGTCATAATATTTTTCAATAAATGAGATATTCTGAACTGCCTGGTGATATTTAGAGAACAATTCAAATGTGTAACCCCCAATAATGATAGTTGATAGAAAAGGACTTGTGTTAAAGCAAGGCAGGAATTTGCATGACAATGGAAATTCAACAGGTCCAAAAGTAAAAAATACTAAAAAATAGTGATTTCATTTTTTTAAATGGGAGCATATTTTGGATTCAGTGTTTTTTTCCTTCTGAAAGCCATCTTTTAAATGTAAATATTTGCATGTCTTTGGATAAAACCTGAAGTACAATCTATTAATTGCACATTTTTGATAAAATATAAAGTACCCTTATTAAAGAAATGTGTTGAAAGGTGTATGATCAGAATACGATACCTGTTTAACAATACTATATGTTAAATAAAAATAGTTTGGAATTAATGTTTAAAAGAGAAGCAACATTTTTAAGCCTTTCTTACATGACCTTACATTTATATGTATGTGCATATACATACATATGTCCAGATTTTATTATATCAGAACATTACCAAAATTCAATCATGAGTGGACATGGTGGTGCACGCCTTTAATCTCTGCACTCAGAAGTCAGAAGTAGGAGGATCATCAAGAGTTCTAGGCCAGCCTGGAACTACAGAGTAAATTCCAGGTCAGCCTGGGCTAGAGTGAGACCCTACCTCAAAAAACAAAAAATAAAAAATTCAGTCATGACTTCTTAAGGCACCCTTTTCCCTATTGGCTGTTTTCAGCTGCTAATGTACCTACAGTGACTGAAAGCACTTATTCTCATGGTTGACGACAGGCTGCAATTGCATTTATATGTTTGTTACCTTGTAAGACAAGGCCAGAGAAACTCTAAAGTGACATATTTTGCACCAAGTTAAGTGAGGGAACATTATTTCTTTACTATGAGTTGAAGAAAAAAATATATGTAGGGGCTGGAGAGATGGCTCAGTGGTTAGGGCCTACTTGCCTGCAAAACCCAATGATCCAGACTTGATTCCCCAGTAGCCACATGAAGCCAGATGCACAAAGCGGTGCACGCATTTGGAGTTCACCTGCAGTGGCTAGAGGCCCTGGCACTTCCATTCCCTCTCTCTCTCTTTGCAAATAAATAAATAAAAATATTTAAAAATATATTTGAATAAGCTTGCATTATAGTGACAATCCATAATTTGTGCTTTAACACTTTCCAAAAAAGTAATAATGTTTTATTTGCTAGTCTGATTTCCCACTCGTGGACGGACCAATAGTTCCTGCTAGGTAAGCATATTAATGTGCAGATATTTAAGTGTGGGTATTAATGTGTTGCATCTGCAGCAATGTAATACAAGGGGGCCTTGTGGAAGGGCTCAGACCTGCTGAACAGCGTCTCAGTGTGGGGACAGGTTTCACCTACTCCACCTGTTTCAAGTTTTAATTGCCAAGTAATTGTCTAGCACAGCAATGGCCTACCTACTGAGGCTCTGCTGTTGGCATCGCCCTTCAATGTGTTTAAAGCGATGATAACATTGGTAGAGAGCTTCGTTTTATAAGACACTAACACACCTTGTTTAAAGCTCTCCATCGCTCTAGGAGATACTTATGACAGACACTAAAGTCCCCACTTCAAAGACAAGTAGAGGAAAGTTTCAAGTGTATTGTCTATCTTTGGTTTTCTATCTCTATTTTCTCCTTAGCAAAAAACATATTTTTTTTTCTTAAATGGAATTAGTTTCTTTCAAGCTAATTACAATTCAGATTTTTCAGAAATATGATGTAGTGTGTATTTTGCTAATACAAAAAAGTGGAGCACTAATTGAAATGCAACTGTATGGAATGTTTTGTGATGACATATTAAAATTCTGCTGTCCTGGTATGAGCTCTCTATACACACCAGTTTTTTTTTTTGAAAATAGACTTATAAAAATTGTCACATGCACATGAAGAAAAGTAAAGAAAATGAGCTCCTGATGGACTCATCTCCCAACTCAATAATGGTAACATTTTTCTATTAATACTTTGTAAAACTCATTAAAATTAAGATGACACTCCTATTAAAAATAACTAATGGTTTTTGCCCAGAACAGTGTCATGACATCATCTTATTTTTGCTAAGTAATGACAGTTATAATTTCTAGAGAAAACATTCAAACTTAAAGTCTTTCTCAGCACTCTCTGAGAATTTCCAAAAAAGCCAAGTTTTAGAAGGAGAACCTGTGAGAATTCCACAAATATTTGTAACATAAAAAAACAGAGACAAACCAGCCTCACTTTATTTATAAACAATGCATGCTTTCATATCATTGTTGAAAGTAAAGTACATAATTTTCAGTTATGCATAATAAAATATGTAATTAAGCAACATTCCATGGTGGATTAAAGAATTAAAAGCTTCAGGTGCAGAAAAGAATTTGTTGGCATTTTCTTCTTCAAGGTGGTATTTTGAGGTGTTACTTTTCATTTTCCTTTGACATCTTATACACAAATAAATAGACAGAAACAGGTGAGACTCAGAAAATGAAGAATTGGCTATATTACAATAGATCTGGAAAAGAAAAAAAAAAAAGCATGGATAGGATATTTGCAACATGCCCACAAAAACTAAATGAAAAAGAACAAAAAATGTCGCCTGAGGAAAAAAGAAAAATATCTCTAAGCAGCAGTTTCTGCTTCAAGACGTACGAGTCATGTAATAAGAGTCATGTAATAAGAGTCATGTAATAAGAGGTGAATTAGATTGGGTAATTCCTGTATTCCAGACTACATCAAATTAATTCACACACCAATTGGTATAGTTGAGTAAACTTTATTTTTGAAATGAAGAACTAAATTTAATTAATAATTCTGTGCTATAAATACTGAAGTTCATAGAGATACTTGGCATTAATCTTATTTTTAAGAATATCACATCCAATAAAATCAAATCACTTAGATGTCAGAATGTGTCAGGATGAACCTGAACAAACATATTGCACTGAGCTTCTAAGAAGGAAATAATTTCATAGAGATGAAATTCTGCATTTAACATTAGGAGGTCTTTTTTCTGGGGTGGGGGAGAGGTAGGGTCTTGCTCTAGTCCAGGCTGACCTGGAATTCACTATGTTGTCTCAGGGGGGCCTGGAACTCATAGCAATCCTCCTACTTCTGCCTCCCAGGTGTTGGGACTAAAGGCGTGTGCCACCACGCCCAGCTAGAAGTCTTTCTAATGTGTAAAGCTTTGCTTTTAATACCTAAGCCCCAGTTATAACCAGCCATAGAAGTTTAGGTAAGTTCACCATCATGTCTATTGTTCAAATCCTGCCTCCAAGGTACACTTGGTGAATGAATGAATGAGATCAGTCAGTTTAGCAGAAATTTTGACTATGTGCCATCAAAAAAAGCCATATTCTATGGGTAGCTCTCTTCATGATGCATTTTAACATGACCAGTATAGGGCTGGGAAGATGCCTCAGTGGGTAAATATACAAGTGTAAGTACCTGACTCAGGATCTCCAGGACCCACATAAAGGCTGGACAAGTTGTGGCACACGCCTTTAATCCCAGCACTCAAGAGCCAGAGGTAGGATAATCACTGTGAGTTCGAGGTCAGCCTGGGACTACAGAGTGAGGACTGAGTTCCAGGTCAGCCTGGGCTAGAGTGAGACCCTACCTTGAAAGGGGAAAAAAATGCTGGATGTAGTGAGGAGTGTCTGTAATCCCAGTGTGGCAGAAGGAAGGCAGAAATGAGAATGTTGCAGAAGCCCACGGACCAGCTAATCTGGTGAACACAAGTGGTCAACGGTCACAAAGAAGATGCCCTGCCTCACAATAAGGTGGAAAGGAAGGACCAACATCGGAAGTTAGCCTCCAGCCTCTACACATGTGCCATGGCATGTGCACACCTTCCCTCATGCACACATGCACACATCAAAAAAAAAAAATAAAAGAGGGCTGGAGAGATGGCTTAGTGGTTAAGGCATTTGCCTGCAAAGCCTAAGGACCCCGGTTCGATTCTCCAGGTCCCATGTAAGCCAGATGCACAAGGGGGCACACACGTCTGGAGTTTGTTTGCAGTGGCTAGAGGCCCTGGTGTGCCCACTCTCCCTCTCTTTCCCTCTCTCTGTCTCTAATGAATAAATAAATAAATTCTTTAAAAAATTTTTTTTAAAAAAAATGAGGTGCTGGAGAGATGGCTTAGTGGTTAAGGTGCTTGCCTGTGAATCCAGGTTCATTTCCCCAGTACCCACGTAAGCCAGATGCACAAGGTCGCACATGTGTCTGGAGTTCCTTTGCAGTGGCTAGAGGCCAGGGTGCACCCATTCTCTCTCTGTGCCTCTTTCTCTCTCTCTCTCTCTCTTTTTTTGGTTTTGCGAGATAGGGTCTCACTCTGGCCCAGGCTGACCTGGAATTCACTATGTAGTCTCAGGGTGGCCTCGAACTCTCAGCCATCCTCCTACCTCTGCCTCCTGAGTGCTGGGATTAAAGGTGTGCGCCACCACGCCCGGCCTCTTTCTTTCTTAAATAAATAAAAAAGGGGATCCAAATATAAAATGCTTCAGATAGTCTTTAAAGCATCCCACTTCATGTTTTTTTCCTTAACATTGAAAAATGCAGACTTTAAGAAGTACAAAGTACTTCATGAGGTGAGCTTGGGGAGAAGCCAACCAAGTCACATAGGTTAGGCATTACAAGTGTCCCCTTACATGTCCTATACGTCCCTTTTTTGTGCAGAATACTTATTGACGTTGCTTAGTATACAATTTTTCATTTGTGTTTTTGAAAGCCCTTTATTGTAAAGATAATGCTTCGGCTGACGAGATGGCTGGAGAGATGGCTTAGCAGCTAAAGGTGCTGGCCTGCAAAGCCTACAGGCCCAGGTTCAGCTCCCTAGTACCCATGTAAAGCCAGATGTACAAGTGGCACATGCCTCTGGAATTCATTTGCAGCAGATAGAGGCCCTGGCATGCCCATTCTCTCTCTCTCTCTCTGTCTCTCTCTCATAAATAATAAATTTTTTAAAAGTTTTTTTTTTTTTTTTTTTTTTTCTGTTTTTTTGGTTTTTCGAGGTAGGGTCTCACTCTAGGTCAGGCTGACATGGAATTCACTCTGTGGTCTCAGGGTGGCCTCGAAGTCATGGCGATCCTCGTACCTCTGCCTCCCGAGTGCTGGGATTAAAGGCGTGCGCCACCATGACCGGCAACCAAAAGATTTTTTAAAAAGTAGAATTTGCTAAGACTTTCATATATGCTACAATAAAATAGGGCTAACAAAAACAGGATGGGGAGATCTGTGGATGAAGCACTTGCTGGGTAAATACAAGAACCAGAGTTTGGATCCCCAGTAGACACAAATCACCAGTGACTGTTATTTCTGCAGTGGAATTGCTTTTACATCGTCAAACGTCAGTTGAGCTGGGTGTGAGTGTAGTGGTTCAAGCATTTAATCCCAGCACTGGGGAGGCAGAGGTAAGAGGATTCCAGGCCAGCCTGAGAAAAGGAAGAAAGAAAGAGAGAAGGAAGGAAGGAAGGAAGGAAGGAAGGAAGGAAGGAAGGAAGGAAGGAAGGAAGGAAGGAAGGAAGGAAGGAAGGGAAAGAGAGGAAGAAAGAAAAGGTCATTTGACTATATTGACTATACAGGTGTGTCTTAGCCCTTCTTCCACCCAGACCCCTGTCTTGATGGCTAAGGTTTCAGAATTAGTCTTCCTGCTCCATACTCTACGTCTTCCAAACACATTCTTCAAACTTGCTCTTGTGATGCTGGATATTTTCAGTTCCGTTAATTTTAGATTTAACTTGTCAATTTCTACCAAAGAGGGAGTAGGGAATCTGCCAGATTTTAATTAATTCTAGAGATCATTTAGGGGAGAACTGTTTCTGAATTGCTAAAAGCAATACATTTATTTTTATTATATATTATTATATATATAGTATATATTATTTATAATCTCTCCATTTATTTAAATCTTCTTTAATTCTTCCTAGCAATATTTTCTACTTTTTAAGATTTTTATTTATTTAGTTAGAAGGAGAGAGAGAGAGAGAGAGAATGGGTCTACCAGGGCCTCCAGCCACTGCAGACAAAACTCCAGATGCATGTGCCACTTTGTGCATCTGGCTTTATGTGGGTACTGGTGAATGGAACCTGAATCGTTAATGGCTGAGCCATCTCTCCAGCCCCTCTGTTAAACTTTTGTACATTTTCAGTGTATAACCCTATATCTTGTTCAGATATTTCATATTTTATTCCATTGCAAATGGTATTTAAAAAAATTATTTCCTGTAGTTCATTCTGAGCATAGAAAAACATAATTTGTGTGTGTGTGTGTGTGTGTGTGTGTGTGTGTGTGAATTTTTACCCTGCTACCTACTATAAACTCACTGAGTGGTTTTATTTTTTGTAGATTCCATCTGATTTTCTACACAATCACATCAGCTTACAAACAGAATTTATATTTTTCTTTCCAATATAAATGCCCCTTTCCTTTCTTTTTAAAACATATTCTTTATTTATCTTGTTTTATCTTTTGATTTTTTTTTTCAAGGTAGGGTCTCACTAGCCCAAGCTGGCCTAGAACTCACAGTGATTCCTCTACCTCTGCTGGGATTAAAGCATGCACCATCACATCTGCCTTTTCTTCTTTTATTCCCCAGAATGTTCTGGACAACGTTGAATACAAATGGTGAAAACAGACATCCTTGCCTGCTTCCTACTGTTACCATGCAAACTTTACTTACTATGTGTAATGTTGATAAACTACTAGTACTGTGTTGTTTTCTGTTTTGTTTCTGGTTATGTTAAAAATATTTTATTTATTTATTTGAGAGAGAAGGAGGGGAAAAGGGACATATCAGGGCCCCTAGCCACTGCAAATGAACTGTACATGTTTGTGTCTCCATGTGCATCTGGCTTATGTGGGTTTTGCAGAATCGAACCTGAGTCCTTAGGCTTCACAGGCAAGTGCCTTACTGCTAAGCCATCTCTCCAGCCCCTGCCTTTTTTTTTTTTTTTTTTTTTTTTTTTTTTTTTTGAGGTAAAGGCTCAGTCTAGCCCAGGCTGACCTGGAATTCACAATGTAGTCTCAGGTTGGCTTCGAACTCCGACCAATCCTCCTGCCTTGGTCTCCCAAATGTTGGGATTAAAGGTGTGTGCCACCATGCCTGACAAATACTATGTTCTTGATAAAATGGAAGCCCAGAGAAATCATGGAACCAGCCCAAGGGATTCCACAACCCTGTGATCTTTCAGAATGCAGCCATAGCTTTTGCCCGTCTGCTCCTCTCTTCCACAGCATAGCTTTCATCCTCAGACCCCGACTAGATTATCAAGCTAGCCCACAAATCCTATCTGACCAAGCTGATGCCAAATTATAGAGGGAACAAGAGGACTGTGAGGAGGGAATGAATAAAAATTAATGAATAGAGCCCAGCATGGTGGCTCACACCTTTAACCCCAGGAGGCAGATATAAGGGGATCACTGTGAATTCGAGGCCAGTCTGAGACTGCATAGCGGATCCCATGTCAGCCTGGGCTAAAGCGAGATCCTACCTCAACAAAACAAATAAATAAACAAATACATAAATAGGAAGAAGAGAAGGGAGCTAGAAGAGAGAGGAGAAATCCACTAATAAAAGCATAAAGTTTGTGTTAGAAGACATGAATTTGGCAGTAAGATTACTCAAGGGAGAAGCATATTTTCTGTGTATTTCTACACTGTGAGAAAAAAAAATTCTGGAAACTACATGTCAAAATGACTTCTTTGAATGATTTTAGAGACATTGCCTATTTTACAACCTTGGCACTTCCAGTAAATGACCTAATTTTGTGGAAAATATTTCTACATGCAATATTAGAGGAGAGGAAATGGTAAAACTGAGGCTTTAGCTCAGGGACAATGACTACATGTGGTTCATGAACCAACTCTGTCTTGCCACACCTGTTTTGTAAATCAAGTTGCTGTGTTTTGTTTTTTGTTTTTTGGTTTTTTTTTTTGTTTGTTTGTTTGTTTTCTTCCAGATAGGATCTCACTCTAGCCCAGGCTGGGCTTGAACTCCCAGCGATCCTCCTACCTCTGCCTCCCAAGTGCTGGGATTAAAGGCGTGTGTGCACCCCCACTCCCGGCTGTACATAAAGTTTTTTGGAACACAGCTATCCCTCTTCATCTTTGCTGTGGTGGCTTTCACACTGCACCCCAGAGGGATTCAAGTGATTGACAGAGAGACTGGATGGCCCACCAAGCCAACCTTCTCTCTCTGTCTCTTAGAGAAAATGTCTCTTAGCTTCTGCCCTGGCTCATTAACCTGTGCCTAGGTTCACAATAATGAAGATTTACGTAACATTCTGGTTACCTTGTATCAAAACAAGGTAATCACCTCAGTATTTTTTTTTTCAGAAGAGTTGGAGCATACATTAACAAAAAAAAGAAAGAAAGAAAGAAAGAAAGAAAGAAAGAAAGAAAGAAAGAGAGAGAAAGAATTCCTGCTGCTCTCCATCCACCCGATATGCATTACAAAACAGAAATAGTTCATTTCTATTAAATACCTTGGTCTACACAAGGCAGTAAGACTAGAGATCCCACACCCTGTTGCTCACCAGGAAATAGTCTACAAATTTAGAAAATTACGGAGAAGAAACTTCGCCCCTTCTTGATAAACTCTAGAAGTGTTAATATTCTTGGCAAAATTATTTTTGCACTAATTGCGGTATCCATCTGCTCCGTGAGGTTGATTAGACTGGAAGAGAATTTGCTCTCTTTCCCTCTCTCTCTCTCTCTCTCTGTGTCTTTCTCTCTCACTTTCTGTAATCATGCTTCCTGGCGCAGCAGAAAGCTAAAGCTAGTTCATTTCCATCCTGAGTAGGACGTACCGCGGACAACTGCATGCCTTTTCTTGGAGGATGTGAGATGAAATCGGCACTTGGCTTGGCGGCCTTTTGGGAAATAATTCAGTCTAAAGAGAGTCCTATTGATGTAAATTGAGCCCATGGGGATTTGAGTGATTCCTCCCTATATAAAGAACTCATCTCTTTCACAAAGGCTATGTCTACATGGCCAGTATTAGGATGCTGTCGCAGTCAGCTTCACGTTGCTGGGATGAACCTCCAGACCAGGTTCAGTTTATAGGAGAAACATAATTTATTTGAAGCTTACAGATCCAAGGGAGGTTCCATAATGGCAGAAGAAGCTGGCCCGTTTTCCCAGATCCATGCAGAGAAATACCACCAGCAGCACCATAAACAAGCACACTCCAGGAAGCCCAGGCAGAGCTCAAGCACCCTGCATACCTTTAGACTGGAATTCCACCCAGATCTGCCCCCAAACACACCTTAGGACCCTAGGCTCCACCCTCAGTGACACCTCCTCCAGCCAGGCTGCTGGAAATCTAATAAGTTAGAAGCTTAAATAAAACTGCTGAATCTATTGGGGGACATCCATTCAAACTACCCTACTCCCTATACAAAGAACTCACTCTTTCACAAAGGCTGTATCTACATGCCCAGTGGTAGGATACCATGTGCTAGAGACATGTTCTCCCAATTGCTGGAGAACTGGGGGAGGGGGGGAAGGGGTCTCTGCCCCCATCTCTCTCCCACTGGCTCCTGAAACCTGCAGAGGCTGGGTGAGAAATGCTGTGAGTGTGTCTGAGAGAAGGCAGCTGCAAAGTCTAATTCCATCTGGATGGCACCCAACATGTATTTTAATTATTTATTTATTGTTTGCTAAAAATATATCTTGTACAATAACCTCTGGGTAAAATTAAAACTTTATTTCCAAATAGCAGCAAACGTCTGCCATTCTTGTCCCACCCTATTTGACGATGATTCCAGAACCTGGGTCAGTGTCTTGCACAGACAAGCAGCTTGGTTTCACAGATGAAGAGGGGAAAGTACCTCTATCTGCCAATCTCACAGGGTGACTCTGGGGAGTTCTTGATCTAACAAAACTTGATACTTTCTAAGGGCAGGGCAGTTTAAATCAACAATGTTGCAGTTAGCTCCGCTTTGCTGGGACAAACATTCAACCAGACACAGCGTATGGGAGGAAGCCGATTCATGTCCATAGATCTGGGCGGAGACACACCATGGACAGCCAGGGTCACAAAACCTCCACAGCTCAAACTGTTCTCCGCACAAGTCAGGGTTGGAGCTCACCCCACCAAACACAGCGTTTCAAGAGTACAGCTCCACCCACTGGAAACTCAAGATTTAAGCCTGAGTCTATAGGGCCATACATTCAAACCGCCACAAACACTGTGGACAGGTCTTCAGAGCTTCAGTTCCCACCTGCTTCGACTTCACAGTTGCCTTATTGAAGTCAAGTTTCCACTGCACCAGACAGAGTTGAGAATAATGGAACTAAATGCTTTGCATCATGTTAACTAACTTTGGACATTTGAAAGGAGAGCGGGTTCTTTTGAGATTTTGATTTCTTTCTTTGGATGGTAACATAACTTTTTGGAAAAGGTGTTGATAAATTAGGAGATGTGCATTTTGTTCCCTAGAGGGTTCATGCATCTCAGTGAGTAAAAACAGCCTTGCTGAGACCACCTATAGACAACTCTTCATTTTGCATTTTTAGAAAATGTTATTTATTTACTTGCAAGCAGAGAGAGACAGAGAATGGGCATGCCAGGGCCCCCAGCAACTGCAAATGAACTCCAGATGCATGAACTACTTTCTGCATCTGGCTGTATGTGGGTACTGGGGAACTGAACCCAGATCATTGGCTTTGGCAGGCAAGCGCCTTAACTGCTGACCCATCTCTCTAGTCCTAGAAATCTTTTATTTTGTTTTGTTTTACATATTCATAGAATCTCAACCCCATAACCCTTGAATTTGACCAACAATTATTAAACCTTTTGGTCTCAGGACTTTTTTGATTCTTTTCTTAAAAAAATATTTATTTATTTGAGAGAGAAAGAGGCAGATAGAGGAAGGGAGAGAGATAGAGAGAGAACGGGCACGCCAAGTCCTCTAGCCACTGCAAATGAACTCCAGATGCATGCACCACCTTATGCATCTGGCTTTATGTGGGTACTAGGGAATTAAACCTGGGTGCTTTGGCTTCATAGGCAAGCAGCTTAACCACTAAGCTATCTCTCCAGCCACCCCCCCCTTTTTTCCCTGAGGTAGGATCTCACTCTAGCCCAGACTGACTTGGAATTCACTGTGTAGTCTCATGCTGGCCTCAAACTCACAGAAATCCTCCTATCTCTGCCTCCAGAGTGCTGGAATTAAAGGCGTGCACCACCATGCTGGGGATGATGTCTTCTTTTTAAAATTTTTATTTACTTATTTGCAAGTAGAGACAGAGAAGAGAATATGGGTGCACCAGATCCTCTAGCCTCTGCAAATGAACTCCAGATGCATGTGCCACGTTGTACATCTGGCTTTATGTGGGTACTGGAGAATTGAACCTGGGTCATTAAGTTTTGCAGGCAAGCGCCTTAACCACTGAGCCATCTCTCCAGCCCATTCTCCACCTCTTTGGGGCTTGGCCAGGTGATTTGCTTTGGCCAATGACACATTAGCAGGTGGCAAGAAGAGACTAGATAATCCACTTCTCTTTGGCTGAAGCCAGGTTGAGCTATACACTCGGAGTCACGCAGAGCCCATCAGAGCCCACCCAAGAACAGCTGACTCGGCAAATAAAGTGTGCCCTCATGAGAAGAGAAGACCCATTGATCACTATGCCACTGAGCTTGGATGGGTTTACTATCTGGCATGACTGTGACAACAATTGACTAGTAAGAGCCTAAGCTTTGACAGCTGAGTAAAAGGAACCAGAAAGAAGCAGGATTAATGAGACATTAGGAACAGAAAATGGGTGTGTGATATGATAGGCTTATGAAAAGAATTGCAACCATAAATATGGAATGAGGTCAGAACAAAAGAAAAGAATGTGCAAAACCCTACCACAGCACAGTGAAATGAAAGATGAATTCTTTGATAGAAACAGCCGTGAATTATTGATGAGGAAGATGGCTGATAGAAGTCCTCTTCCTGTCCCTGGCCAGCAACTGTGGTGAAAGCCCACCAGAGACTTAAAACCAGTGTAGGACAGGCTGAACATGCCCCTCCCGAGAGAGAGGTCAAGCTTGGTTCCAATCTCTGTTTGGAAGAGAGATCTTTCTGGGTTTGTTACATCTCTATCATTACAATAGTTATTTGTTTTTCAGTTAATCAATTTTTTGTTTGTTTGTTTGAGTTCGGGTCTTGCACTAGCCCCGGCTGACCTGGAATTCGCTATGTAGTCTCAGGCTGGCCTAGAACTCACAGGGATCCTCCTACTTCAGCCTCCCAAGTGCTGAGATTAAAGGCATGGGCTACCATGCCCGGCCCTAACTGATTTTTTGAAAAAGGTGCAAAAAGCAATTTAATAAAATAGTCTTTTCATCAAATATCTGTATGTCACCCTCTCAAATGAACAAAAAACCAAAAACAAATATATAACCTCAATCTCAGTCTTACATAGTCTCTAAAGGAACCCAAAATGGCACACAAATCTAAATGCAAATTATAAAATGTTTAGAAAAAAAGAGAGGAGAAAACTCCAAGCCACCTTGGGTTTAATAGTAAATGCTTAAATATGGCATAAAGACCACGGGCCACTAAAGAAAACTATGTAAATCGGATACGATAAAAATGAGGAAATATTGGGGCTGGAGAGATGGATTAGTGGTTAAGCCACTTGCCTGCAAAGCTTAAGGACCCAGGTTTGATTCCCCAGTACCCACATAAAGCCAGATGCACAAAGTGGTGCATGTTTCTGGAGTTTGTTTACAGTGGCTAGAAGCCCTGGTATGCCCATTCTCTCCATCTGTCTATCTCTCTCTCTCTCTCTGCTTGGAAACAAATAATTTAAAAAAATAAGAAATATTGCTTTGCAAATCACACTGCTCAGAAAGGACAAGCTATAGACTGGTTGAAATGTTTGTAAATAAATATTCAATCAAAGATTTATATCTAAAATAGATAAACTTTCAAAATTCAACAAAACCCCTAATGATTAAAAAAATAAACAAGCAAAAGTATACCCCAGGATGCTCATTATTCATTTGGAATTGCTAATTAAAACCATAAGAAAGGCTGGAGAGATTGATCAGTAGGTAAAGGTGCCTGCTTGCAAAGCCTAAGGACCGGGGTTCAAGTCCCCAGTACCCACATAAAATCAGATGCACAAAGTAGCGTATGCATCTGGACTCCTTTACGGTGGCAAGAGGCCCTGGTGCCCATTCTCTCTCTCTCTTTCATTGCAAATAAAGAAATAAATGAATAAATAATATTAAAAATTGTTAGTATGGCAAGTGTAAAATATCCTGAAAACATCAATAAAAAATTTTTTTGAGTTGGAGAGATGGCTTAGTGATTAAGGCACTCCCTTGCAAAGCCAAAGGACCCAGGTTCAATTCCCTAGGACCCACATAAACCAGATACACAAGGTGGCCTATATATCTGGAGTTCATTTGCAGTGGCTGGATGCCCTGAAATGCCCATTCTCTTTACCTGCCTCTTTCCCTCTCTCTGTAATAAATAAATAAAAATAAAATATTTAAAAATTATTTGAGAGAGAAAGAGGCAGAGAGAGAGAGGGAGAGAGGGAGGGACAGAGAGAGAGAGAGAGAGAGAATAGGTGTATCAGGGTCTCTGGCCACTGCAAACGAACTCCAGATGCATGTACCACCTTGTTCATCTGGCTTATGTGGGTATTAGGTAATCAAACCTGGGTCCTTAGGCTTCACAGGCAAGTGCCCTAACCCCTAAGCCATCTCTCCAGTCCCCATGCAAACATCAAATTTTGAAGAGATAAGGATCAACTGAAATTCCAATACATCAGAAGAGGAAGTACAAGGACAGCCACATTGGAAAACTGTCAATTTCATATACTTTTTAACAAATGCATACCAAATAATCTGGCAAAATCACTGCTAAGGGTCTACCCTAATGACTTGAACTTATATGTCCACACAATGATCTCTACATAAATAACAGCTCTCTTTAGAGTTGTCAAGTAAACAACCAACTCAGGTTCTCCAAATAAACTTTACTAAATTCATACCATGGAACACGAGTGCAGAATAAAAAGGAAGGGAATTTGACTAAGAAAACAAATTGGATAGCTGGGCATGGTGGTACATGCCTTTAATCCCAGCATTCTGGAGGCAGAGGTAGGAGGCCAGCCTGAAACTACATAGTGAATTCCAGGTCAGTCTGGGATATAGCAAGACCCTACCTCGGGGGAAAAAAAAAAAAAAAAAAAAAAAACTAGCCAACCAACCAACCAAACAAAAAGCTTGGATGAGTGAGAGAAACACTGGGCTGCGTGAGTAAAGCCAAGCTTCCAAAAGGTGACATTTTAGCTGGGCGTGGTGACACACGCTTTTAATCCCAGCACTTGGGAGGCAGAGGTAGGAGGATCACTGTGAATTAGAGGCCAGCCTGAGACTACATAGTAAATCCCAAGTTAGCCTGGGGTTAGATAGAGTGAGACCCTCTCTCAACAAAACAAACAAAAAAAGAAATAAAAGTATAATATTCCCTACTTATACTATATATTTTTTAATTAATGGGAACTGGGGTGGGGGGAGCTCTCAAACAGGATTGCAAGCTAGTGCCTGTGCACAGATGTGAAATACAGAAATGTTTGTGCTGTGATCTCAGGAAGGTACCATAACTAATTGAATTAATGATGAAAATATTGGGTTTATTAGATTTGCTTTAATGGGTTCAAGTGTGTCTGGCATACAAAGGCTTTGGTGGCAGTGGTGACGGTGAGCAAATGAGAAGCTTGCTGGTGAGATAATGACCTTCACCCCACTCTCAAGATTTCATCTCACATGAACAAGGAGTAATGAGCCTCTTATCTCATTTAAAAACATTTAACTGTAAAAGAAAGTGGATATGGCTTTTAACAGATTTCCAAGAACACGTGTCTGCCAGTGTCCAAGAAAATGTCCCCAATATTGATTTTGGTGTTACAAATAAACTTTAGTCACTAGGTGAATTAACAGATAAAATTAGTGGATAATGAGGGTCAATCGCAAATGGAATCATACAGAATGTCACTTAAAAATTATTTTATTCATTTGAGAGCGAGCAAGAGAGAGAGAGAGAATGGTTGTGCCACAACATACAGCCACTGTAAACAAACTCCAGACACATGTGCCACCTTGTGCATCTGGCTTACATGGGTCCTGGGGAATCGAACCTGGGTCCTTTGGCTTCACAGGAAAATGCCTTAACTGCTAAGCCATCTCTCCCACCCACAGAATGTCACTTTTTTAAAAAACTGTTTGTTTGTTTTGGGATTTTTTTTTGGGGGGGGGGGAGGCATTATCCACCAGCCTTCCCTCCTCTCCCCACCTATAGGTGCATACCTATAGTCCAGGCATTTGGGAAGTGAAATCAAGAGGATCAGGAGTTCTAGGCCAGCCTCAGTTATGTAGGAAGTTCAAAGCCAGCCTGTGCTACATGAGAACCTAGCTCAAAAAAGAAACAGCAACAAAAATCAAAGATTCCTCAACTCAGGTAATTCCACTAATGCTGGGAAAATAAGAAAGTCAATATTCTTCAGTGAGCATCCATGCATATAAATAAGTGGTTGGTAGCACATGGGAACTCTTTATGACATGATAAAAACACCAACAGGGGCCTGAAGAGTTGGCTTAGTGGTTAAGGCTCTTGCCTGCAAAGCCAAAGGATCCAGATTTGATTCCCAGGATCCATGTAAGCCTGATGCACAAGGTGACACAAGCATCTGGAGCTCATTTACAATAGCTGGAGGCCCTGGTGTGTCCATTCTCTCTCTCTCTTCCTCTTCCTCTCTCTCAAATAAATAAATAAAAATAATTTTTAAAAATACCAATAGGAAGACCACTGCTGTAGTTACCTTTTTATTGCTGGCAAAAAAGCACCTGACCAAAAGCAGCTTGGGGAGGAAAGGGTTTATTTTGGCTCACAGACTTGAGTGGAAGCTTCATGATGGCAGGAGAAAGCATGGCGTGAGCAGAGGCTGGACGTCACCTCTGCCCCAGCAGGTGGACAACAGCAGCAGGAGAGTGAGCTGAACTAACACTGGCAAACTGCGGGCTTATAAACCCCAAGGTCTTTCCCCAGCAACACCCCTCCTCCAGCAAGGCTCCACCTCCCAAATTGCCACCAGCTGTCGATCAAGCATTCAGAACACATGAGTTTATGGGGGACAGCTGATTGAAACCACCACACCCACTGAAGGCATGTACATCACACCTGCTCACGTACTTCTACTTCTGAAACCTGCTCCCCTTGGCATAAAAATGGTGGGTAGACTTCTTGTAGTGTTGCCTGGCAGAAAGAAAAATGTGTTGGCAGGGAAGAGGGAAGGACAACTCTCCTGATGGTAAAGGACAGCAGTGATAAGACTTCTTGTTACCTTCTCCTCCTCCTTCTTCTCCTTCTTTCTCTCTCTCTCTCTTTTTGTTTGTTTGTTTGTTTTTGGAGGTAGGGTCTCACTCTAGCCTAGGCTGACCTGGAATTCACTCTGTATTCTCAGGGTGGCCTTGAACTCACTGGCGATCCTCCTACCTCTGCCTTCTGAGAGCTGGGATTAAGGCGTATACCACCACACCCAGCTCTTTTTCTTTTTTGTTTGCATTTAAAAAAAATTTAATTGGATGCTGGCTGTAGTGGTACACACCTTTAATCCCAGCTCTCAGGAGGCAGAGGTAGGAGGATCGCCAGTGAGTTCAAGGCCACCCTGAGAATACAGAGTGAATTCCAGGTCAGCCTGGGCTAGAGTGAGACCCTACCTCGAAAAACCAAAAAATAATAATAATAATAATAATTAATTGGACATATACATGGGGTTGTGTGTGGTATGTCCATACAGAAGTCCAGAGGGCATGGATCAAATCTAACCTTTGATTTCTACCCTTCCCCTCCCCGCCCCCAGCACACATGCTTCCAGTCTCCAGTCCTCATAATTCTCCCTTCAGGCAGACTCTCCTATCAGGCTTTGTCTCCACACTAGAATGAAAGAAGTTGAGATGGTAAATCTCTTTCCTAGGATCTATGGTCGTAAGATAGCACTTATCTCTTGATGTCTAGTGTCCCAGTGCTTAGAATCAAAGTCCCATCTTAAGACAAATGATTTTTATATTTAATTTAATGAATTTATTGATTTGAGAGAGAGGGAGGGAAAGAGGCAGGCAGATAGATAGATAGATAGATAGATAGATAGATAGATAGATAGATAGATAATGATAAATAGATAGATGATAGATAGACAGACAGATAGATAAAGTGGGAGAGAGAATGGGAGAGCCAGGGCCTGCAGCCACTGCAAACAAACTCCAGACACATGTGCCACCATGTGCATCTGACTTACAAGGGTCCTAGGAATTGAACCCGGGTCCTTAGGCTTTGCAGGGAAGCGCCTTACCTGCTAAGCCATCTCTCCAGCTCTTACAACAAAGGTAGAATTTTTCCTTTGGAAAGAAGAACCTCTACTTGTTTCCCTGGAAGAATAGTTTTCATTCAGCTTTTAAAAAATCAGCGACATTAAAGCTCTTCCAGAACATAACCCATTAAACGACTAACATCTTAGTTGGAAAAAAATATCTTGGCATTATTTAAAACAGAAACTAAACCAATATAACCTGTTTTCATTTTCAAAACAAGTTAGACTTACAGGCACAATTTAAAGTTGGCTGAGCGCAGTGGGAGCAATAAGATTGTATCAGCACATCCATGTGGGTGCACTAATCAATTTCGCCGTGGCAGACAGGACAGGGGACAAATGTGGGTCATGATGATAAGATCAGCACTGTGCTTTTCTACTTCAGTGGACAGAGCCACCCACTGGTTGATTGCTTGGACCAAACATCCGGAGGAAGTTAGGGCAATCGTAAGACACACACACACACACACACACACACAAAAAGAGGCATACACACGTGTATAATGGTTTACTGTGTCTATAGAGTAAGGGCAACATGTTGAAGCAACAGTCATTACAAGTTTGAAATGTGCTCACATTTCTGTTAGCTACACCTCATCAAATACTAGCCAAGAGCTAGAGATGGCTTAGCTGGGATATAGCAAGACCCTACCTCGGGGAAAAAAAAAAAAAAAAAACTAGCTAACCAACCAACCAAACAAAAGCTTGGATGAGTGAGAGAAACACTGGGCTGCAAAAGTAAAGCCAAGCTTCCAAAGGTGACATTTAGCTGGGCGTGGTGACACACGCTTAATCCCAGCACTTGGGAGGCAGAGGTAGGAGGATCACTGTGAATTAGAGGCCAGCCTGAGACTACATAGTAAATCCCAAGTTAGCCTGGGGTTAGATAGAGTGAGACCTCTCTCAACAAAACAAACAAAAAAGAAATAAAAGTATAATATTCCCTACTTATACTATATATTTTTGAATTAATGGGAACTGGGGTGGGGAGCCTCAAACAGGATTGCAAGCTAGTGCCTGTGCACAGATGTGAAATACAGAAATGTTTGTGCTGTGATCTCAGGAAGGTACCATAACTAATTGAATTAATGATGAAAATATTGGGTTTATTAGATTTGCTTTAATGGGTTCAAGTGTGTCTGGCATACAAAGGCTTTGGTGGCAGTGGTGACGGTGAGCAAATGAGAAGCTTGCTGGTGAGATAATGACCTTTCACCCCACTCTCAAGATTTCATCTCACATGAACAAGGAGTAATGAGCCTCTATCTCATTTAAAACATTTAACTGTAAAAGAAAGTGGATATGGCTTTTTAACAGATTTCCAAGAACACGTGTCTTTGCCAGTGTCCAAGAAAATGTCCCCAATATTGATTTTGGTGTTATAAATAAACTTTAGTCACTAGGTGAATTAACAGATAAAATTAGTGGATAATGAGGGTCAATCGCAAATGGAATCATACAGAATGTCACTTTTAAAAATTATTTTATTCATTTGAGAGCGCAAGCAAGAGAGAGAGAGAGAATGGTTGTGCCACAACATACAGCCACTGTAAACAACTCCAGACACATGTGCCACCTTGTGCATCTGGCTTACATGGGTCCTGGGGAATCAACCTGGGTCCTTTGGCTTCACAGGAAAATGCCTTAACTGCTAAGCCATCTCTCCCACCCACAGAATGTCACTTTTTTAAAAACTGTTTGTTTGTTTTGGGATTTTTTGGGGGGGAGGCATTATCCACCAGCCTTCCTCCTCTCACCTATAGGTGCATACCTATAGTCCAGGCATTTGGGAAGTGAAATCAAGAGGATCAGGAGTTCTAGGCCAGCCTCAGTTATGTAGGAAGTTCAAAGCCAGCCTGTGCTACATGAGAACCTAGCTCAAAAAAAGAACAGCAACAAAAATCAAAGATTCCCTCAACTCAGGTAATTCCACTAATGCTGGGAAAATAAGAAAGTCAATATTCTTCAGTGAGCATCCATGCATATAAATAAGTGGTTGGTAGCACATGGGAACTCTTTATGACATGATAAAAACACCAACAGGGGCCTGAAGAGTTGGCTTAGTGGTTAAGGCTCTTGCCTGTAAAGCCAAAGGATCCAGATTTGATTCCCAGGATCCATGTAAGCCTGATGCACAAGGTGGCACAAGCATCTGGAGCTCATTTGCAGTGGCTGGATGCCCTGGTGTGTCCATTCTCTCAAACTCTTGGCCTCTTTATCTCTCTCAAATAAATAAATAAAAATAATTTTTAAAAATACCAATAAAAGACCACTGCTGTGTTACCTTTTTATTGCTGGCAAAAAGCACCTGGTTAAAAGCAGCTTGGGGAGGAAGGGTTTAGGGCTCCAGACTTGATTGGAAGCTTCCAATGGCAGGTGAAAGCATGGAGCAGAGGCTGCTGCGTGCCTCTGCCCCAGCAGGTGGACAACAGCAGCAGGAGAGTGAGCTGAACTAACACTGGCAAACTTCCTTCTTATAAACCCCTTTTCTTCCCCAGCAACACCCCTCCTCCAGCAAGGCTCCACCTCCCAAATTGCCACCAAAAAAATAAAAATTAAGAACACATGAGTTTATGGGGAGCAGAAGATTGAAACCACTACACCCACTGAAGGCATCTTGGTCACACCTGCTCAAGTACTTCTACTTCTGAAACCTGCTCCTTGGCATAAAATGGTGGGTAGACTTCTAATTATGTTGCCTGGCAGAAAGAAAAATTTATTAATGGAAGAGGGAAAACAACTCTCCTGATGGTAAAGGACAGCAGTGATAAGACTTCTTGTTACCTTCTCCTCCTCCTTCTTCTCCTTAATTAACATCCCTGATCTTTTGTTTGTTTGTGATCTCAGAAAATACACAAATAATGTCTCACTCTTTGCTTTGACCTGGAATAATCTCTTGACTTTATTTAGGGTGGCCCTGGGCTCTATATCTTTATCCTTCCTGCCATCCCTGAGCTGGGATTAAAAGCTAACCACCACACCCAGCTCTTTTTCTTTTTGTTTGCATTTAAAAAAATTTAATTGGATGCACACTGTAGTGGTACACACACATCCCAGCTCTCAAATTAAGAGGTAGGAGGATCGCCAGTTGAGTTCACAGACCCTGAGAATACAGAGTCTCAATTCCAGGTCAGCCTGGGCTAGAGTGAGACCTCACCAAAAAAAAAAATTCTCAATAATAATTAATTGGACATATACATGGGGGTTGTGTGGTCCATGACATACAGAAGTCCATGTTTGGATCAAATCTAACCTTTGATTTCTACCTTCCTCCCCCCCCAGCCACATGCTTCCAGTCTCCAGTCCTCATAATTGAGGTTCAGGCAGACTCTCCTGCTCAGGCTTCTGTCTCCACACTAGAATGAAATATGTTGAGATGGTAAATCTCTTTCCTAGGATCTATGCACGTAAGATATGCACTTATCTCTTGATGTCTGGTGTCCCAGTGCTTAGAATCAAAGTCCCATCTTAAGACAAATGATTTTTATATTTAATTTAATGAATTTATTTATTTGAGAGAGAAGGGAGGGAAAGAGGCTTTTACAGATAGAATAAGATCTCTAGATCATTATCTACTGAGATAGATGATAGATAGACAGACAGATAGATAAAGTGGGAGAGAGAATGGGAGAGCCAGGGCCTGCAGCCACTGCAAACAAACTCCAGACACATGTGCCACCATGTGCATCTGACTGATGCAAGGGTCCTAGGAATTGAACCAAGGTCCTTAGGCTTTCACAGCAGGGAGAGGATGCTTTACCTGCTAAGCCATCTCTCCAGCTCTTCTCCTTCAAAGGTAGAATTTTTTCCTTGGAAAGAAGAAATAAAATAATAAAACGGAAGAATAGTTCTCATTCAGCTCTTAAAAATCAGGGACATTAAAGCTCTTCCAGAATAATAACCCATTAAACGTTGAACAGCAGCTCTGGGGAAAAAACCCTGACCTATGAACTTATTTAAAACAGAACCATTAAAAATAAAACCTGTTTTCCTTTTTCAAAACAAGTTAGAATTATAGGCAGAATTTAAAGTTGGCTGAGCTCTGTGGGAGGGGATAAAATTGGGAATGGACACAGAGATGTGAAGTGCACTAATCAATTTCTGGCCGTGGCAGACAGGACAGGGGACCGTGTGGGTCATGATGATAACTTTTTTTTTTTTTTTTTGATCAGCACTTTTTTTTTTTTTTTTTGAGGTAGATTCCACCCACTGGTTGATTGCCTGGACCAAACATCCGGAGGAAGTTAGGGTGGCAATCAAACTTCACACACACACACACACACACAGTGCTGGGATTAGAGGCATCACCACACCAGTGCCTAATGGGTTTACTGTGTCTATAGAGTAAGGGGCACATATGTTGAACTAACCTGTGTTACAAGTTTGAAATGTGCTCACATTTCTGTTAGCTACACCTCATCAAATACTAGCCAAGAGCTAGAGATGGCTTAGTGGTTAAGGCATTTGCCTGCAAAGCCTAAGGACCCAGGTTCAATTCCCCAGAACCCATGTAAAGCCAGATGCACATGGTGGTGCATATGTCTGGAGTTCATTTGCAGTGGCTGGTTCCCTATTCACCCATTTTCTCTCTCTCTCATTGGTAAATAAATAAAATAAAGTATTTTTTTAACGATTTCTTTATTCTTTTAGAAATAAATGGTTCAGCAGTCAAGGTGCTTGCTTGCAAAGCCTGACAACTGGGGTTCAATTCTCCAGTAGTACCCACATAAAGCCAGATGCACAAAGTGACAAATGTGTCTGGAGTTTGCAGCAGAAAGAAGCCCCGGCACACCCATTCTCCCTCTCTCCTCCACCCTCCTTGCAAAAAAAAAAAAAAAAACAAAACAACTAGCCAAAGGATGGCCTAAAAATTAGCATTGCATTATTTGTCAGATTCACAGTTTGTTGACAAAAGTTAATTTGAAAGGTACACGTCTCATGTCTCAAAACTACCACAATTGCTTGATCCTGTGCCCTTCCTTCCTACTGGTTTGTGATAATGAAATTGTTTATTCACACACAGAGATACTTGGACATCCATGTTTAAAGCAGTGGTGGACAGGAAAATTATGGAATCGCCAGCCCATGCTGAGTGAATAAAGAAAATGAGGTGCATATATGCCACGAAGTTTTATTCAGCCATAAACAAGAATGAAATTATGTCATTTGCTAGAAAATGGATGCAACCAGAAGTCAGCATATTAAGTAAAATAAGCCAGATTCAGAAAGACAAGTATCATAGGTTTTCTATTATTTGGACATGCTAGATTTTTGTAGATACACAAAATCACGTATACACACACACATATATGCCACGACCTCTTGCCATGTATCACACACACACACACACACACACACACACACACACACACGGCATGAAAGTAGAAGGGAGAGTAGGAAAAGGAAAGAGACTAACAGAAGAAAAGTTAAAAATGAAGTGGAAAGGTAAGGTATGGGAAGGTGAATATTTTCAAAATACACAATTATTTACTTTAAAAAGTGCCTTTATGAAACCCAACATTATGTACAGTAAGTAGATACCAATAATTTTTTTTTTTTTTTTGTTTTTCGAGATAGGGTCTCACACTGCTGACCTGGAATTCACTATGTAGTCTCAGGGTGGCCTCGAACTCACAGCCATCCTCTTACCTCTGCCTCCCAAGTGCTGGGATTAAAGGTGTGCACTACCATGCCCAGTTTATCCAGTAAAAATTTAAAAAAATATTTTATTTATTTATGAGAGAGAGAGAAAGAGAGGCAAGAGAATGGGCACACCAGGGCCTCTGGCCACTGCAAACAAACTCAAGACGCATGTGTTACCTTGTGCATCTGGCTTTATGTGGGTACTGGGGAATTAAACCTGGGTCATTAGGTTTTGAGGCAAGCACCTTAACCACTGAGCAATCTCTCCATCCCCAAGTAAATTTTTTTTTAATTAAAAATTTGTTTCTTGAAGCCTTAGTTTAAATTTTATTTTATGATTTTGCTGTTTATCAATAAGTTTTCATGAACCCTAAAAATATTACTAGCAAACAATGTTCATGGTTGGACATAGCAACATAGATCATTTAATCCATCCGTTTTCCAGTCTTCTTAATTATTTATTTATTTAATTATTTGCAAGTGTGAGTGATAGAAGAGAAGCATGCACCAGGTATGTGTGTCAGAGATCAGTCTCACGTTTCCAACCTCACTTTGAGGCAAGGATTTTTTTTTTTTTTAGTTTATTGTTATCATTATCATTATTATTAAGAAGATGTTTCATATGGATACATCATGTGTTGGTACCCTCTTTTCCCTCGTCCCTGCCCCACTCCACTGGGGACACCCCTCAGTGGAGCTGCAGGTATTCCCCATGGAGTTGTCATTTATGCATTGTGGGAGCAGTAGTCAGTTATTTGGGGGGGGGGAATGTCCCTGGACATGATATCTCACCCTGTAGCTCTTACAATCCATCTGACCCCTCTTCCACAAAATTCCCTGAGCCGATGTGGGTGAGTTTTAAGTCTGCTTCAGTGATGAGCTCTTAGGAGCCTCTGGATCTCAGCTTTGGTAGGTGTTGAGTGTCCTCAGGGTCTGTCCCCTTCACCCTGGCACTGATTATCAGGTTCAGCATGGAAGCAGCTCTCTTGATCGTCTTCCCCAGTTCCTCTGTGGTGTCAGCTATGGCTGGGCTGAAGTGTGAGAGGTGGTTTATTTCTTTGAGTCTCACTACCTTCTGAAAAAGAAGAACAGAGAGAGTGAAGTCAGCATAGGTTAAATGGGATAAGCATTACTAATTTAGGGAGAATTTGATGTATGTAATCCCTCTTTTAGCCAAAGACTAATGAGAGCTTGAGAAGGAAGGCCAGTGAATCTTTGTCTCCATAGGAAGGCCTGATGGATGACAAATCCAATAAGGTTTACTCTGAGGGCTCCTGAGCCAATCAGTTACCTTCACTGCTTACCTGCTCTTGGGTAGGATTGCCTGCTTCCACATCCCTGTCCCTGTTGGTTTCTGTCACTTACTGTCTGGGACAGGACACATCCTTAGCCACTTTCATGCCCAGTTCTTTCTCTCAGGCAAAATTTCTCCAATGTCTGGACAGCTCTGTGTCAGAAGTGCCACTAATGTCTTCAGCAAAAGGAAGTTGGAAAACACAGGATTCTTTCTCTGATTCTCACTCTTCAAAAATTCTTTGCTGGGCTGGAGAAGCTTCTAGAAAATTCTCTTGTCTCCACCCCTGTCTACAGTAGCATGCTGAGGTCTGGGAAATCAAATTCTGATACTTTGAAGGAAGCGACAACTGCTTTATCACTAATTCATCTCTGCAGCCCCTATTTTCAAGTCTTTGTGTGTCTTTTAAAAAAGTAACATAGTCAAAATGGGTATGGAGACCACCATGCAGAGGTACATGCATTTCCCTCCTCCTTTTCCCACACCACCAGGGCCTTCCATCATATTGATGCACCCTGGGGCTGTGGGTTTAAGAGTTGTGAGAGAAGATTTCCCAGGGGGTGAAAGCTCTGGATATTCCCTCCCACCTCATGTTCTTACATTCTTTCCACCCCTCTCCATTTCAGTTCCTGAGTCTTGGTTTCTGTGCTTGAGTCTACTTTAGTGTTTTTGAGCTTATCAGCTTCTGGATTTCTGTTTTTTGATGTGTTTTGATTATCAGTGTCCGTATGTATGTTTGTAACACGTATATGTGCACACAACAAAGCATTCCATAGACTCCCAGAAAGGGTGCTGTTATGGCACTATGTTCCAAACCTGTCTAGTTGGCCCTTGAAAAGAAACATCTCATGGCTTCATTTGTTTTATTGCATAATTTATGTTTTACAAACATTATTTATACCAAATTCTCTATCTGAGGAAAAACTGAGGCTCAAGAAATGAGTTGAAAAAAACATTAGTTAATTTTTAGGTATTTGAGCAGTGACAGACAGACAGACAGAATAAATCTCTAGTGATAGAGAATGGGTGCAAAAGACCCTCCAGCCATTTTGGCTGAACTCCAGATGCATGGCCACCAATTTTTCATCTGGGTTACTATAAACTATTGGGCATCAAGCCTCAATTCCATTGGGTCCTTAGGCTTCAGGGGTAAGTCCTTAACCTCAGATCATCTCTCCAGCCCTCAAGTGGAAAACCAATGAATGATATGTTTGACTGGTTATTTTTCACTGACAACTTTAGCAATATTTCAAAATCAGTAACATGTTTTGGATAGATGGGCATAAAACAAGGTGTTCTTTGATGAAACATGAATCAGAAGCAGATCCTGATTCATATCATTCTGGCCTAGGTGTCCCCTAAAACCACTGATCAGGAAGTAGCACAGGCAGGACAGGGAAGAGGACCGAGTCATGCAAGGGAGTGCCAGGCAAGTCTCAGTTTATGCCCATTCTCTTTCCTTCTCCACTCACTCTTTCTTTTTGCAAATGGAGAAACCACCAGGAGGGCTGGAGATATGGCTTAGTGGTTAGGGTGCTTGCCTGCAAAACCTAATGACCCAGGTTCAAGTCCTCAGTACCTAGCCAGCTACACAAAGTGGTGCATACATCTGAGTTCATTTGCAGTGGCTGGAGGCCATGGTGCGCCCCATTCTCTCTCTCCTATTTTGTGGCCAGCCTGGTCTATGTAGTGAGTTGAAAGCCAGTCTTTCAACTACAGGGTGAGACTCTCTCCAAAAGTGACTCTAGAACTTTTCTTCTGCTCTACCAATTGATGCGTTGTGAGAGACTATGCAAAAGAGTGAGTAACTCTTATGCTCACGCCATGCCACGCTTGTCACTTAGAAGCCAGAAAGACTTTCCTGCCCCAGAGCCTCACTAGGCATCCCATGAAAGGAGTCACACAGTCCTTATTTAGGACCTTACCAGACAGACCCCAAGAGCTGGGCAAGTTCCAGGTGTTATCCATTTGACAGTTCCCATCTTCTCTCTACATCTGGCTAAGGCCTCCCTTCTCAGTCACAGAAGGACATGAATGTCAGCGAATGCCACCGGATACTGGTTGGTGGCTTCAGGGTATGGTTTTTATTAGTTACCACCTGGACCCCAAGTCAGAAAGTGACCCCCTTTATACTTATTAAAAATCCCCAGCCTTGGAGAGATGGCTTAGCAGTTAAGGCGCTTGCTTGCAAAGCCAAAGGACCCAGGTTCAATTCCCCAGGACCCACGTAAGCCAGATACACAAAGGGGCGCACACATCTGGAGTTCATTTGTAGTGGCTGGAGGCCCTGGAGCATCCATTCTCTCTCTCTCTCTTCCTGCCTATTTCTGTATGTCTCTCTCAAATAAATTAATGAAATTAATGAAAACAAAAGATTTTTAAAATTCCCCAGCCTTTGGGGGGAAGATGCACTCACTAGCTACAAGAAGCCTTGTCTACATAACAAAGGAAGGTGTGCAGGCTGGGAAGCTGGGGGTAGCCACCTGGGCACCATTTGTTTTGTTGTTTATTCAACAACAATTATTATTGTTTTGTTATTTATTTGTTTGTTTGAACTGCCTTCTTGCAAACTAGACTCTTTTACCTGTGGTGAGCAATGGCTTCCTCCCTAGTTCCCGGGCTGAATAAAATGCATCATTGAATCAACAGGAAGTCAGGTGATAGATCCCTCCCTCTCAGTATAGCATCTGACCTTTTATGTTTTACAGATGGAGCAGCTAGAAGGCCCTAGTATGCCCATTCTCTCCTTCCTTCTCCCCGTCTCTTTCTGTTTGAAAATAAAGAAAAGTGCTTTTTTTAAGTCTCCTATAGAGCTGGAGAGATGGCTTAGTGGTTAAGGTGCTTGCCTGCAAAGCCTAAGGACCCAGGTTTGATTGCCCCCAATACCCATGTAAAGCTAGATGCACAAAGTGGCACATATGTCTGGCGTTCATCTGCAGTGGCTGGAGGCCATGGTGCGCCCATTCTCTCTCTCCTATTTTGTGGCCAGCCTGGTCTATGTAGTGAGTTGAAAGCCAGTCTTTCAACTACAGGGTGAGACTCTCTCCAAAAGTGACTCTAGAACTTTTCTTCTGCTCTACCAATTGATGCGTTGTGAGAGACTATGCAAAAGAGTGAGTAACTCTTATGCTCACGCCATGCCACGCTTTGTCACTTAGAAGCCAGAAAAGACTTTCCTGCCCCAGAGCCTCACTAGGCATCCCATGAAAGGAGTCACACAGTCCTTATTTAGGACCTTACCAGACAGACCCCAAGAGCTGGGCAAGTTCCAGGTGTTATCCATTTGACAGTTCCCATCTTCTCTCTACATCTGGCTAAGGCCTCCCTTCTCAGTCACAGAAGGACATGAATGTCAGCGAATGCCACCGGATACTGGTTGGTGGCTTCAGGGTATTGTTTTTATTAGTTACCACCTGGACCCCAAGTCAGAAAGTGACCCCCTTTATACTTATTAAAAATCCCTAGTCTTGGAGAGATGGCTTAGCAGTTAAGGCGCTTGCTTGCAAAGCCAAAGGACCCAGGTTCAATTCCCCAGGACCCATGTAAGCCAGATACACAAAGGGGCGCACACATCTGGAGTTCATTTGTAGTGGCTGGAGGCCCTGGAGCATCCATTCTCTCTCTCTCTTCCTGCCTGTTTCTGTATCTCTCTCTCAAATAAATTAATGAAAACAAAAGATTTTTAAAATTCCCCAGCCTTTGGGGGGAAGATGCACTCACTAGCTACAAGAAGCCTTGTCTACATAACAAAGGAAGGTGTGCAGGCTGGGAAGCTGGGGGGTAGCCACCTGCACCATTTGTTTTGTTGTTTATTCAACAACAATTATTATTGTTTTGTTATTTATTTGTTTGTTTGAACTGCCTTCTTGCAAACTAGACTCTTTTACCTGTGGTGAGCAATGGCTTCCTCCCCAGTTCCCGGCTGAATAAAATGCATCATTGAATCAATAGGAAGTCAGGTGATAGATCCCTCCCTCTCAGTATAGCATCTGACCTTTTATGTTTACAGATGGAAAAACATAGATGTTATAAAAGAAAGGAAGGGCTGGAGGGATGGCTCAGCAGTTAAGGTGCTTGATTGCAAAGCCCAACAGCCTGGGTTTGATTCCCCAGTACCCACATAAAAGCAGAGGCACAAAGTGGCACATGCATCTGAAGTTTGTTTGCAGCGGCTAGAGGCCCTGACACACCCATTCTCTCTTTCTCTTTCTTGCAAATAAATAAATTAAATATTTTAAAAAATAAGAAGGGAAATCCTGATGGTGGTCCATCAACAACTTTAATGCCGGCCAAATTCTATATCTAAAAAGTCCCTTTAAACAGTCAGATACAATACAGACTTTCCAACAAGTTATGAAGCCCAATCAGTTGAGCTGGAGTGTTTCCAAGATTAAAAATGGTAATGCTTCAATGCTAACTCACATATTAAATCAATGTATCAACATAACTGTGGCATCTAATGTGACTTTTGCTGTTTTTTTTTTAAGTTACCAGGCAAAAAGAAATATTCAAAAGTTAAAACAGGGCCATGTAATATCGAAATTTTATTCTTTCATGGGAACTTTCTTTAATATAAACTTATATATTGATATTGCAATTCCAAAACACATTGTTTTATAAACAACAATAATGGTCAGTTTCTCTAGCATGATTTAAAGATACTAATTCCAGAAGTTTCTTGTTTAACTGTACTGTGGTAAAAGCATCCTTCCTTAAAAAGGTCTGCCCAGTTTGGGGTTGAAGCTGGGCAGTTGGATGGCTCTGAGGAGTTTATCATTATAAGTACTCAAGAACTTCTGGACAGTTAGGTGAGGTGGCTGTTACTACCACATAGATGAAAAAGAGCACAGAGGACTGGAAAGACGGCTTAGCAGTTAAGACATTTGCCTGCAAAGCCAAAGGAGCCAGGTTCGATTCCCCAGGACCCACATAAGCAAGATGCACATGGTTGTGCATTGCATCTGGATTTTGGTTGCAGTGGCTAGAAGCCCTGGTGTACCCATTCTTTCTCTCTCTCTCTCTCTTTCTCTCTCTGCCTTTTTGTCTCTCTCCCTCTCTCTCTGTCTCTCTAATAAAGAAAGAAAAAACTTGTAAAGCACAGAGCTAGAATGGGTCAAGAGGTGCAGACCTAAAATGAGAACCAAAAGTTTTTCTACTTCTAGTTTGCATTTCCCCCTACTGTAAATTTCTGGAGAGACCAGTATGGCCTGGGTATGCCATGGTGATACAAGTAGTGACTTGATTAATGGAAGGATAAGAACCAGATCAGGGGCTGGAGAGATGGCTTAGCAGTTAAGGTGCTTGCCTGCAAAGCCAAAGGACCCAGGTTCAATTCCCCAGGACCCATGTAAGCCAGATGCACAAAGGGGTATCTACCTGCCTATTTCTCTCTCTCAAATAAATGAAAGAAGGAAAGAAAGAAAGAAAGAAAGAAAGAAAGAAAGAGAGAGAAAGAAAGAAAGGTCACAAGGTAAGCATCTGTAAAAAAGTATCACCCGGAGTGCTAAATAGCTATTTTGCCCAGAAACCAGCTGATTTCTGGTGGGTAGCTCTCTGGAGTTGAGGATTCTGGTACCATGAGCACACTCCAGGCAGTTTAGTGATACTTGCTAGGATATGCAGAGAAGGTAAGGTTGTACTAAGTCCTGAATATTTTTGGTGTGTGTCTACACTATATTTTCATTTGATATGTCAGAGGCTATCTTTCAAAAAATTTGTGTGTGTGTGTGTGTGTGTGTGTGTGTGCATGTGTCTGGATACACACTAGGTAAGCCATCTATCACTGAGCTACATCTCTAGCCCCTTAATTTTTTAAAAATATATTTGTACTTATTAGTTTGCAAGCAGAGAGAGATAGGGAAGAGAGAGAGAGAGAGAATGGATGCACCAGGGCCTCCAGCCACTGCAAACGAACTCCAGATGCATACGCCCCTGTGTCCATCTGACTTATGTGTGTACTGGGGAATCAAACCTGGGTCCTTAGGCTTTGCAGGCAAGTGTCTTAACCACTAAGCCATCTCTCCAACACACCCCCCCTTACTATTTTGTTTTGAGACAGGGCCCAAGTTGTCTAGGTTGGTCATGAACTTTCTTAATGTTCAGGCAGGCCTTGAACTTGTGATCCTCTTACCTCAGCCTCCTGAGTAGGTGGCTGTGCCAGCACAACTTGCTTAGCCAACACATTGATGTTTTTTCCATGGGTACACTATTATACCATGTCCCCTAACATCCTTATAGTTTGTCTGGGGAACAAGCTCTAACCAATAGGGTGACTTGAAAAGAGATGAGTCATCCTTGGGGCAAAAGCCTTACAAAATGACTCCTTTCCTTTTCTCTTTCATATTCACCTTTTCCTTCTAGAGGCAGAATGAAGAAGCTGAGCAGTCCAACCCAACGAGATGATGCAATAGGCAAATGCTAGGGATTGTGGAAGTGGAATTAGGGGCTTCAATTTGGTTGTGTCAAGCACTAGAAAAAGCTTTCAGAAAAGTTGCTGCTTGAGTTGACATTGAATTAGATCTGTGAGTCGTGAGGAGGTTCTGCCAGGAAAGTGAAGGAGATAGGAGGACGGCTGAGGCTGAGGGACCCAGTGGTCCAATGGTTCATGGGTGTAAGTGGAGTAAATGTATGACATGTGATGTACATAGGTTGCCACATGGGATTGCCAGGGTCTAGATCACGAAGGACGATAAATGTCATGCCATCATGAATGTCTGTGAAGCTATGGGAAGGTTCTGGAGGGTCCCAGCTTATGTTTAGAAAGATTTATCCAGCAACATTAGGGAGCCAATGAGGTCTCAGAAGTATAAGGGTAGAGAGTTCAGTCAGGCAATGGCTGCAGTCTTTATTTATTTTATTTTATATTTTTATTTATTTACTTATTTGAGAGAGAAAGAGAGAAAGAGGCAGATAGAGAGAGAATGGGCACACCAGGGCCTCTAGCTACTGCAAACGAACTCCAGAAGCATGTATCACCTTGTGCATCTGGCTTACATGGGTCCTGGGGAATCAAACCTGGGTCCTTTGGCTTTGCAGGCAGGTGCCTTAACTGTTAAGCCATCTCTCCAGCCCCAACATGTCTTTAGAAATGGCTTTGTCCCTGGGAATAAAGAACAACTGAGGGGGTTTGGAAATATCTCAGAGACGTCTTCCATATGACAGTGATTAGCTGGGTAGAGTAAGAAAGACACAGAGTATGATAATTCTTGCTCTGTGTCTTGGCTTGATTTGGTTTTGCCATAGAGAGGAGTTGGATTGTAATTCCATTTTTCCAAGTAGGGAATGAAAGAAAAAGGAATGTGAATATGGGAGTAAAGCTGAAGAATGTGGCTAACGACACACAAAGCCCAAGATGTGGAATGGAGAGATGGCTCAGTAGTTAAGGCGCTTGCTTGCAAAGCCTGATGGCCTGAGTTTGCATTCCCCAGGACCCATGTAAAGCCAGACTCACAAAGTGGTGCATGCATCTGGAGCTCATTTGCAAAGGCAAGAGGCCCCGGTACACTCATTCTCTCTGTCTGTCTGTCTGTCTCTCTCTCCTTGAAAATAATATCTTTTTCAAGTAAAATGTTCTCCATAAATGTACCAGGCTGCTGTGTGTCTCTGCAAGTGGTTTGCAAGAGAAGTCGATCTGGATTGAGACTTGGGAGAATGGATAGGATTAAGAGTTAACATATTAAGGGCTGGAGAGATGGCTTAGTGTTAAGGCGCCTGCCTCCTAAGCCTAAGAACCCGGTTCCAATCTCCAGCGGTTCCAATCTCCAGGTCCCATGTTTAGCCAGATGCAAAGTGACACAAGGGCGCAATGCCACACTTGACCACAAGGGGCACACTCATCTGGATTTCGTTCACAGCAGCTGAGAAGCTGCTGGTGCGCCCATTTCTATCTGTCTTCCTCTCCCTCTTTCTCTGTCTCTCTCTGTGTTTCTCTCCAAAAAAAAAAAAAAAAAAAAAAAAAAAAAAAAAGAGTTATATTAAGTGAGACTGGGAAAGTAAAGATACGCAAAAGAAAGGTCCAATAAATTAGCTCGCGCATGCTCACAGATGTCAGAATCAGGGTAAGCTACCGTGGTCGCTTGAATGTGTGTCCCCCATAGACTCGGGTGTTTATTATGGCTTGTAACTTGGGTCTCCAGCTGCCTGGCTGGAGGTGGTGTCACTGGCTGCAACCCCAAAGTGTGTTTGAGGGTGGATCTGAGTTCTGGCCCACGGGTGTAAGAGAAGTTTGAGCTGTGGAGGTCCTGCTTGCCGCTGGTTTTGTGTTTGCTGCTTTTGGTCTTCGCTGGCTGTTTTGTTCTTTCTCTCTCTCTCCCCACCCCACAGTTAGGGTGGGTTGTAATCTATAAAATCCCAAGAGACTGGTTTCTGTGATGATTCTAAATTGTGCCACGTTGACAAGCAGAGATCAGTCATCACAGTGTCTATGAACGAAGACGGAACAAGGTTGACGAAACCCTGACCACTGTGTGAAGCAATGCTTCCCCGACAGCTTGGAGTATTATTCAACAGACAACAAAAACAATAAAGCCTTCAAATTCTTTTACCATTTACCAGAATTTTTGGTGTTTCTCTTACAAGATCTGAGCCAATTTCACCTACCACATCCATCCTGAACCTTATCTCCTTCTCTTTTCTTCCAATGAAAAAAGCAAGCTATTGAGGTGGAGAGCTGGCTCAGTGGGTAAAGGTGCTTGCTTGCAAAGTCTGATGGCCGGGGTTCAATTCCCCAGTACACACGTAAATCCAGATGCACAAAATGGTGCGTACATCTGGAGTTTGTTTGCAGTGTCAAGAGTCCCTGGCTCGCCCATTTCCTCTCTCATTAGCTCTCTGTACGTGAAAATAAATAAACATTTATATGAAAAAACAAGATATTTATTCTTTCCTCCTGAAATATTAACTCGGTAAGATTCACACTTTCAAATCTTTGGACTCAGAGTCCAGGAAGAATGACATTTACTTGTGCCTACTGACAAGGCCAAGTGACAGACGCACACACACAATTATGGTAGAATTCAGTGAATTCGGGGAAGCTGGAAGGAAATCTATTTTGGGAGATGTGTTGAAGTAAGACCTTTGTACTAAAACAGTTTACCAGAAAAATAAAAGGGAAAAAATAGCTATCTCTTTTATTCAGATTTATTTCTGGAAGACAAGTGTGTGCAGGTGGGGTGCGGGATGAGCATCAGGAAAATGACACGCACATTCCAAGGTGTGCTCATGCGTGTGAAAATGGGGAGTCTTCACCCAGGAGCTGGTGGTCCCACCAGGTGGTAAGGAATTCAGGGAAGAGTGTTTCAGTTTCACATTTAGCAAATCACAGAGAACGCTATAAATTTATTTATCCTAATTCATAAAATCTTAGAGTTCTTACTGAACACTCACTTTATGTACAGATGAATTGTAATGCTGAACACTTTCTTTCTCCTGGAGACATACATACTGCTTCAAGTAGTGGAAACAGAGACACTAGAAAGTTCCTTTTCTTTTCTTTTTTTTTTAAATATTTTTGCCAGGCATAGTGATGCATGCCTTTCATCCCAGCACTTGGGAGACCCTGAGACTACATAGTGAATTCCAGGCCAGCCTGGGCTAGAGGGAGACTCTACCTAGAAAAACCAAAAAAAAAAAAAAAAAAAAAAAAAAAGGGCAGGGGAGGGCTGGACAGATGGCTTAATTGTTAAGATGCTTACCTGCGAAGCCTAAGGATCCAGGTTCAATTTCCCAGTACCCATGTAAGCTAAATGCACAAGGTGGTGCATGTGTCTGGAGTTTGTTTGCAGCGGCTAGAGACCCTGGAGTGCCCATTCTCTCTCTCTCTCTCTCTCCTGTAAACAAACTTCAGATACACGCACCACTTTGTGCATCTGGCTTTACGTGGGTACTGGAGAATTGAACCTGGGCTATCAGGCTTTGTAAACGAGCACCTTTAACTTCTGAGCCATCTCTCCAGCCCCCTCAATCATTTTTTAAAAGAACATTTTTCTTTATTTCTTTCAGTCTTTTAAAATATACTTTCATTTACCTTTGTATTGTCTATAAAATAAATGTTATTTATTGAAATGAAATAATTATATTTTAAATGTTTATTTATTTATTTATTTTTGAGCAGAGAGGGTGGGGAGGGAGAGAATGGGTGCAAGATCCAAGTTGCAAGCTTCAATGAAATGCATGAGCCAGGCATGGTGGTGCACGCCTTTAATCCCAACACTTGGGAGGCAGAGGTTGGAGGGATAACCAAGAGTCTGAGGCCACCCTGAGACTACATAGTGAATTCCAGGTCAGCCTGAGCTAGAGTGAGATCCTACTTCAAAAAAAAAATCTTTCAAAAAGTGAGCCTATGGGGGGGGGCATACATTCAAACTACCACAGTATGTCAGCATGACAATGTTCCATATTTAATGTCACATTAGCGAGTTATCTAAATCATCCCTCAAAGTCACTGATATGTAAATATTATAGCATGTGCATGATAGTTGCATCTCTTTCAGTCATATTACAACCCCAAACCTTTCAGCCTCTACCTATACCAACTGAATCAGGGGCTGTGTGTTAATAAGCCCTGCAAGGGCTAGGAAAGATTGCTTAGTGTTTAAGGCACTTGCCTTAATGACCCACGTTCAATTCCCTGGGACCCATGTCTAGCCAGATGCACAAGGTGGTACATGCAACTGGAGTTCATTTGCAGTGGCTAAGAGGCCCTGGTGCGCCCATTCTCTCTCAGTATATATCTGCCTCTTTCTCTCTCAATAAATAAATAAAATAACTTTTTAAATGAGCCCTGTAGATAATTTGGATACATGACAGACTTGAGAGCCAATGTGGTGTGATGGATAGTAGCAAAGGAGCCTGGGTCTTTTACAGCATGAGCATAAAGGAAAAAATAGAGAGGTACCCCCCCCCCCCCCGTGCTCAGCTGGGTAACTGTTTGGAAGGTATGATCTGCAGGTGCCAGATGAGCATCATCTTATCTCCTTTGAGATTCTGATACATGACACGTATTTGTGGTGCAAACTAAAGAAAAAAAATGGCCACGTGTATTCTTTAGTTCTTGCCTAACATCAGCTCAGACCATATAGCAGCACGCTATGGTCAGTACCAAAGGCCACGGTCCTGTGCGCTTGCACTGCTTTTGGAAGGAATTTGGCCCCGCGGGAGGAGGGTGCTGAAGTGGAGGAGCCATATCTGAGGCCGTGCGTTGGATCATAGCACTTGGTAGTTGCGGTAGTTTGAATCTACGTCCCCTAACAGACAGCTGTTATTAAAATTGAGTTTGCAGCTTCTGGCCCTAGCGGGCAGACTCCTGCTAGGACAGAGGGGGGTTGACACTGGGGGTGGATCTGAATTCCAGCTTAAGGTGTGCTGAATGCTTGAGCTCTGCCCAGGGTTTCTGGAGTGGGCTTGCTTATGTTGCTAGTGGTGGTTTTTCTTTTTTGCATAGATTTGGTAAAGAGGGTCAGCTTCTTCTGCCATCAAAGAAACTTCTGCTGGATCTGTAAGCTTGAGATCAATCCCTTCCTCCCCTAAAACTGTGTTTGGTTCAGAAGTTCATCCCAGCAATATGGAGCTGACTATGATGGTAGTGTATATATTTGGGGTTGGAAGGTACCAGGACTCAGGGTTCCCGAAGGATTCTGGCCTTTTCTCCTTGTATCTGGTTCATGCCATGGGGGGCCCTGGGGCCCTGCATTTAGGAGAAAATGCCTTCGGTGGGAAGCTTGGGTAGAGATGTCAGCTTATGGTCTGTAGACTGTAGGGAGAAGGTTTCTTTCCACAACTCCCTTACCTATTCTCACCAGTAGGCTAGTGATATGTATGCGTGGGGTGTGAACAGCGGTCCAGTGAAGGGAGCTGTTGTAGACAGCTTCCGTATTGCTGGGATGAACATCTATACCAGACACAGTTTATGGGAGGAAGGGATTTATTCCAAGCTTACAGAACCCGGGGAAGGTCCATCTGTGGTGGAAGAAGCTGCTTCCACACATCCGGAGAGAAACCATCACCAGCCAGCACACACTAAAAGTAATAAGCACAAATGGGCAGCAAACAGCAGGGACCCCACCAGCGCTCAGACTTCCCTCTTACAACTCTGGCCTACAAATCAGATCTGACCCCAAACACACCTTGGGGTTAGACTCCAGGATCCACACCGCTTGCCCCCGTGACACCTCCTTCAGCCAGGTGGCTGGAGACAAGCTTTAATAAAACACTTGAGTCTGAGTCTATGGGGGCCACACAAACTACCACAGGGGCTACAATGTACTTGCCTTGGGCTCACAAGTAGCTCAGGTACCTGCAATGCTTTTTCTTAATAAGTTTGCTACATTTAATAAAAACATAATTTAAAAAAGACCCAACCCATAGTTTAATTTGAATTTCAAATAGACAACACATAATATGACAGTGTAGCATATAATATTTGGGCTTTACTATATAGGATAATTTATTTTGTATAATATATAAGATATCGTATATGGATTATATTAAATATAATGTAATTTGGTACAGTTAAATTTTTGTTTTTATATTTTATTTATTTGAGATACACAGAGAGAGAGAGAGAGAGGGAGGGAGAATGGGCATACCAGGGCCTCCAGTCACTGCAAAGAAACCCCAGGGGCATGCAGCACCTTGTGCACATGGATTACCTTATACCTGGGGATCAAACCTGGGTCCTTTAACCTGAGATAATGATGACCTTCAAATTTGATGTTTTATAAAATGACATTTTTCTTTTATGGAAAATGCTTTAAATTTTAAAAATATTTTACTTATTCATTTATTTGAGAGAGAGAGGAAGATAGAGAATGGGTGTACCAGGTCCTCCAGCCACTGCAAATGAACTCCAGAAGCATGCGGTACCTTGTCATCTGGTTTACCTGGATACTCAGGGATCAAACCTGGGTCCTTAAGCTTTGCAGACACGCACCTTAACTGCTAAGCCATAAAGTCCATGCATCTTATTTCAGTAGATTAGCTGTTTTGAAGGGCATAATTTATACTTTATATCTGTAACATACAATATTTGAGACATATGCCACATATTTTTTGTTTGTTTGAAATTCAAGTTAATGGGTCTTCTATATTTTCTATGGAAGCCCTACCAAGTAACCTTAACTCACTAGAAGAGTCCATGAGGCTTTGTGTCAAAAGCCTTACACGGGAAAAATTTTACCTGAATTTTCCTCCGCCGTGGCCTTAGCCTGGTTACAGGTGAATGGCTGAAAATGTGGGTGTCCAGCATGCCTGTGTTCTAGCCAAACTAACATTATTATCTTACATGGATTGAACTATATTTTAGTCACTTTGATTCTTGAATGACTTCCAAATTTCTCAAAAGGGTAAGGGATTTGCACCATTCATTTCTTTTGATTTTTTGTTTGTTTGTTTGTTTCTTGATGTAGGGTCTCACTCTAGCCCAGGCCGACCTGGTATTCACTCTGTAGTCTCAGGCTGGCCTTGAGCTTACAGCAATCTTCCCAGCTCTGCCTCCTGAGTGCTTCGATTAAAGGTGTGCGCTACCAAGCCTAGCTTTTTTGAGAAATATATTATCCCAGTCTGACTGCAGAAAAATTCAATGCCAGTTTCTCCGCACACAATTTCCAAGTAGAAACACCAGGAGCACTGACTGATGGCCTGGCTGTTGAAAGCAGCCCGGGGCTCAGAAAAGCACGTGCCATTTACACTTGGTTTTCATGCTCTTGGCTCTCTGACAGGTTTGGGAACCAATTTTGCTACCAAAACAACCCTCATAAAGGGATTTTCAGGGCTGGAGAGATGGCTTAGTGGTTAAGGCACTTGTCTGCAAAGCCTAAAGGACCCAGGTTTGATTCCCCAGTACCCATGTTAAGCCAGATGCACAAAGTGGCACACGCATCTAGAGTTCATTTGCAGTGGTTAGGGGTCCTAGTGCACTCATTCTCTATCTCCACCCCAACTCTCAAATAAATGAATAAATAAAATACTTTTAAAAACTTAAAGGACTTTCCATAAAAGAGAAATGTCATTTTTAGAAAATATCAAGTGTGAAGCTCATCGTACCAGGTTAAAGGAGTGGATTTCAGGTTGCCCAACTTGGCCTCTGTCAGCCTGGAAGCAGCGCTCCATGTGAAGGCTTTGCGTGGTGCGGTTTCAACTGGGGAGCTGCGTGTGAGCTACGGCTCCTCTCCCAGGTGAGAACAGGTGTACGCCACTTTCAATTTCCCGTCGATCTGATTGCATCATTTGTTATAGGCTCCAACATAATGACATGAACGACGTAAATAATAAAGTGCCAGTTGCCTGGTGGAAATTTAAAGTGGCAGCTCCTTTCTTGTCTGTGGGAGGCACTGATGGGGCTTTCACAGCTGAAAAATGACAACCAGGCTGAAGGGAGCCACAGGAGAAAATGTCCTCCCCTGGCTGATAAAATGAATCAAAAAGGAACATCAGGGCCTGGAGAGATGGCTTAGAGGTTAAGGCGCTTGCCTGTGAAGACTAAGGACCCAGGTTTGATCCCCCAGTACCAATGTAAAGCCAGATGCAAGGGGGGCAGGGTACCTGTGTCTCGAGTTCATTTGCAGTGGCTGGAGGCCCGGGTGCTCTCATTCTCTATCTGCACCCCTCTCTCTCTTTTTAAACAAGAACGTCAAGACCTTGCCTCATATCTACTCCACACCCCCCTCACATCTCCCTGAGGTTATCCTATACTTAAAGAAACAGGTTAACTTTAAAGTAGGCACTTACATTATCAGACAGTATACATAAAAGTAAAACATGCCACCATCAAGGAAGTGCATTATTTCCTACCATTTGTTTAAATATGTGCACCATTACATTTTGCCTGTCTTTTATTTGAGTGTTCTGATATGGAAGTGTTAGTTTGGGCGAGAATCTCTACTGCAAAGAGGGATATGTTGACTAAATAATTTCCCACAAATTTTGGAACTCAAAGCCAAACTTGTCCAAGCTGATTCTATATACTTACTATCTAAGTTCAATAAAAGGCCAGGAGATCTTCCCAAAGATGGGTGACATGCTCCGAGTATACGCAAAACAGCCCACAGTTTTTAGTTTGTTTTATTATTTATTTGTGAGGAGAGAGAGAAAGTATGGGTGCACCAGGGTTTCTTGCCATTACAAATAAATTCCAGATGTATACACCACTTTGTGCTTCTGGCTCCCTGTGAGTACTGGGGAACTGAACCCAGGCTGTCAGGCTTGCAAATAAGCACCTTTAACCGCTGAGCAACAATCTTTTAATTTAGTGAATTCAACTCAGAAGTGTTGAGCACCCATTCTCAAAGCTTTGTTTGAGGTACAAGGCATACAAACAGCTCTGTGAGAAAAGCAATCCCTCTACTTTTAAGGGCCTGTCCTCTTGTGAATCATATCAATATGGCTTCGGGGTTTCAAATCCATGGTTTTATCTACAACTAACAGATAAAGAATAAAACTAGAATTCTTCACCTCTACATTCTTTTCTAAAAATAACAGAAGGGGGCTTAGTGGTTAAGGCACTTGCCTGCAAAACCAAAGGACCCATGTTCAATTCTCCAGGACCCATGTAAGCCAGATGTACAAGGTGGCACATGCATCTGGAATTTGTTTGCAGTGGCTGGAGGCCCTGTTGTGCCCATTCTCTCTCATCTGCCTCTTTCTCTCAAAATAAAAATAATAAGAAAATAAAAGAAGGTATAAATTTCAGCTAGTAATCTTTAATGTACAAAAATGATAAGGATAAGGGAGGGGTTGGAGAGACGGCTCATCAGCTAAAGGTGCTTGTTAGCAAAGCCTGCTAGCCAGGGTGCAGTCCCCAGCACCCACATAAAGATGGATGGGCATTTTTTGTAGTGGCAAGAGATCCTGGGGTGCAACTAAATAATAAAAATTCTCGAGAAAAATTTCAAGAAATGATTGGGGAAGGGCTGGAGAGATGGCTTAGCAGTTAAGACACTTGCCTGTGAAGCCTAAGGACCCAGGTTCAATTCCTCAGAACCGACGTAAGGCAGATGTACAAGGTTGCGCGTGTGTCTGGAGTTTGTTTGCAGGGGCTGGAGGCTTTTCTCTCTAATAAATAAGTAAATAAAAATATTAAAAAAACAAATGATGGGGCAGTCTAACTCACCACATGTCTTCTAATACTTGTTACATGTATGGAGTATAAAAATAAATAACCCACTGGACATGGTTGCACACGACTTTAATCTCAGCACTCAGGAGGCAGAGGTAGGAGGATCACTGTGAGTTTGAGGCCAGCCTGACACTACATAGTGAATTCCAGGTCAGCCTGGGCTAGAACGAGACTCTACCTCAACCCCCCGCCAAACAAAATAAAATAAAACAAAAAGAGAATAAACATATATTGACCAAGTCATCTCTTTCCTCACCAATTTTGTCAGGTACCAGCTGACACTGGACACATGAAGTCTCTTTTAAAGGCCCCACAGGAAACATCAGCGGTGCGGTGCAGGATTGAACCTGCGGATGTGGCAATGGAGCCCTTGCTGGTGTGCTGGGTAAGGGGGGGATGCCAGCACTGTGCACAGTGACGAGACCTGCCACCTCAGAGCCTCATCTGCGTATGAATTAAGAATGTGTTTCAGGAGCTAGAGAGATGGCTCAGCAGTTACGGTGCTTTCCTGCAAAGCCTACAGACCCTGGTTTGTTTCTCTAGTACCCCGTAAAGCCAAATGCACAAGGTGGTACACGCATCTGGAGTTCCTTTGCAGTTGGATAGAGGCCCTGGTGCACCTATTCTCTTGCTCTCTCCCCATCTGTCTGCCTCTTTCTCTCTTTCTCTCTCTCTTAAATGAATGAATGAATGAATGAATAAATAAATAAAGCATTTTTATTGTTTATTTGAGAGTGCAAGAGAGAGAGACAGACAGAGAAAAGGAGAGAGAGAATGGGCACACCAGGAACTCCAGCCATTGCAAAGGAATTCTAGATACATGTACCACCTTGTGCATCTGGCTTGATGTGGGTACTGGAGAAGCAAACTTGAGCAAACACCTTAACCGCTAAACCATCTCTCCAGCCAAGAATGTGTTTTGATGTTGCTCTGTTGCTTTGCCTAAAGGAACAAGGGCGGGGAATATAAAAATATAAAAATCTCCCAGATGGGTGAAATACTGTTGACCTTATCTCCATGTCAGTTGTGGTTGAATATGTATGTGTGTGGTGGGGGGAGAGAAAACCTTCTGTATTTATGTTGTTACCATTTTGAGCCATGTTTGCGAATGGTGCGCCATCTGACTTCTAACTATTCTGATTTCAAGCTTGTCATTTGGAATAGAGTGAAAATGAGCATTTAAGATATTTGTTCAGAAAGATCATGGTGTTTCACATATCTATTTTTCTTTTCTTTTCTTTTCTTTATTTATATTTGATTTTTTTAAGGTAAGTTGTCACTGTAGCCCAGACTGACCTGGAATTCACTATGTAGTCCCAGGCTGGCCTGGAACTCAAGGTGATTCTCCTATTTCTGCCTCCCCAGTGCTAGGATTAAAGACATGTGCTTCCACGTCTGACTCTCTTTTTCTCATTGGGCATTAGCAACCCACCTGTGTCGTGTGTTTGAATGGCCTGCCTTTCCCTTTGTCTGGGAGACACGGGAGTGGAGATGCATAGCAAACACATTTCCCTTTTATGACTTAAACATGAAACTCTGAAGTCATGTAATATCTGTAGTGTTTTCCCTAAAATTGAATGGTTGCACACAGTTCTATTATAGTTACATACAATAGCCCATGATTTTTAAAATAAATATTTCATTTGTTTATTTGAGAGAGAGAAAAGAGAGAGTGTGTGTGTACAGGCATGCCAGGGTCTCCTGCCACTGCAAACAAGCTCCAGATACATGCACCACTTTATTATCTGGTGGGCCCTGGAGAATAGAACTCCAGCCAGCAGATTTTAAAAGCAAGTGTTCTAAACTTCTGAGCCATCTCCCCAGCCCTCCACGTGTTTATTTTTGAGGATGTGGATTCACTTTATATGTCTATTCACTTCTACGAGGTCTTGGGCACCATAAACGCTCACCAAGTGTTAACTGGGCAAATGAACAATTCTAGAGACTCATTCATTGTCCTGTGGAAGAAAGATACAAAGCTATGGATTTGAGACTTAGGAAGAAAGCCTAAGCCGGTAGTGGTGGAGCACACCTTTAATTCCAGCACTCAGCGAGGCAGAGGTAAGAGGATCGCCGAGAGCTGTGAGTTGGAGGCTAGCCTGAGACTACATGGTGAATTCTAGGTCAGTCCGTGCTAGAGTGAGACCCTACGTCAAAAAGAAAAAAAGATATTTGTTCAGATATCAAAAAGCCACCCATGTACAGTTGGTGGGAGGCCCCAGAACAGAGCAAACAGAAGACAATGGGTTCAGTGAACCTGTTCGTGGCATGAGTGATGGCCACAGCCTCTCTTTTCATTTTCAGTCAATCATCTCTTTAGCAAACGCCCATCTCCCTGAAACTCAAATTTCCATTTCCCAAGGTTTTCAGTGTCTTGCAGTGAAGTTGAAATACAGTGGATATAGATCACTGGGCAGGGGATTTCATGCCGCCCCTCCTGGAAAACCAGGCACCTACCTGTTTTGGGTGCACGTTCAAAGCATCTCAGCATGCACTGAGCAGACAGGGCAGATGTTGCTGCTAATATTTTTAGATAGAATCCAGAGACCTGCTAAGCATTCCGAGCAGCTGAGCCTCTCGCTCCCCATATAGGCTATTAGTCATCCCACAGACGCATCTTTAAATGCCATACCATGAAGTTTGCTCATCTTGATCTGCAACCCCAACATCAGCTGTTTGTAGATGGTGACTTCGTAATTGTGACTTCAAGCAGTGCAGTGAGGGCCATTTAGAGTGGACCGATCTATTTATAGACAGGAAGTCCAGAATTACTGCCATGCTAGGGGAAAATTATAGTTCCACTCATAATGACATCTTAACTTTCCATTACATTTAGTTAAGGGGAAAATAACAACTGTAAGGTTTTAACTTGGCATTTTGGTCCTATGTGTTCAGTGATCACCTAAAATGTTCAGTAGAGGATGGCTGCTTGAAATAAGGTGTGCAGTGACATATGATGGTTGTATTCTCGATAACTATTTCTTCTTTATGTTATGTATGGCTGGGCTTGGTGGCATACACCTTTAATCCCAGCACTCAGGAGCTGAGGTAGGAGGATCTCTGTAATCTCTGTGTGGTCTCTGTGAGAGCAGCCTGAGACTACATAGTGAATTCCAGGCCAGCCTGGGCTAGAATGAGACCCTTCTTCAAAAAACAAAGATAAATGTTGTGTATGTATGTAGATATGTATGTATGCCATGCATGCTAAGGTCTCTCATTCTTGCATATGAACACCAGATGCTTGTACCACTTTTTGCATCCAGCACTTACATGGGTGACTTGGTAAATGAACCCTGGCTGATGATAGGCCTTGCAAGCAAGTACCTTTAACCACTAGACCATCTTCCCAGCCCCACCAATAACTTTCTTGAATGGATGGATGGATGGGTGGATGAATAAAGTTGGCTAACCCACACTTCTAAATACTATTTCAGCAAGTATGAAGGGTGGATTGAAGTTGATATCCATGCCCATGCTATGCCTGGCAAAAAAAGGAATCAAAGGGGCTGGAAAGATGGCTCAGCCATTAAAGGCACTTGCTTGCAAAGTCTGAAGGCCTATGTTTTATTCCCTGGTATCCATGTATTGCAGTCAGGTTCACATTGCTGGCAGAAAACACCCAACCAAGAGCAGCTTGTAAGAGAAAGAGGTTTATTTTGGCTTACAGATTCGAGGGGAAGTTCTATGATGGCAGAGGAAAATTATAGCATGAGCAGAGGGTGGACATCACCCCCTGGCCAGTATTAGGTGGACAACAGCAGCAGGAAAGTGTGCCAAACACTGGCAAGGGGAAACTGGTTGTAACACCCATAAGCCCATCCCCAACAATACATCACCTCTAGGAGGCTCCAATTCCCAAATTGCCACCAGCTGGAGACCTAGCATTCAGCACACATGAGTGTATGGGGGACACCTGAATCAAACCACCACACCATGCGATGCACAAAATGACCTGTGCATCTTGAATTCGTTTGCAGTGGCAGGAAGTCCTGGTGTGTACATACTCTCTCTGTCTCTCTCTCACACACAAATAAATAAATAAAAATATTTTTGAAAGGGGAATCAAGCTATGTTCTAGAAAGATTCTTGGGCAGGTGTCAGTTTACTGACTTTCAGCTGTCACTCAGCTACTTATTTCCTCTTTAGATAAAACAGGGGCTGGAGGGATAGCTCAGCAGCTATGGTGCTTGCTTGCAAAGCCTAAGGACCCAAGTTTGATTCCCCAGTACCCACATAAAGCCAGATGTACAAGGTGACTCATGAATCTAGAGTTCATCTGCAGTGGCTAGAGGCCCTGGTGAGCCATTCTCTCTCTCCCCTGCCCCTTTCTCTCTCTCAAAAGAATAAAAATAAAATATTAAAAAAGTTTCCGCTCATGATAGCTAACTTCCCTTCTAGCTCCAAAAACTGTGGTCCAAGTTCTGGTTAGGCTGAGAGCAGAATACTTGAAATGATCCTTTGCTCACACTTGAAGCATTATAATCTACAATATTTTAATGAAAATAATCTTTCCTTTAATGGTTTGCTGGCTTGGTAATTTTGTTCTACTATACTCTTATTGCACCCCTCCCCTTCCAGGCATTCCTGAGAGGCGGGGTGGGCTGTAGCCTCATCTTTGTGTCCCTTATGCACCTAGCACAATGCCATGCACACCAGCATCCTTTCTCTACGATCCCAGGGCCGTGTGTTTAACAGTCCTTCTGGAATAAAGGTTCCACCCTAATTTATGGGTTTAACAAAATGCAGCAGCTGCTGTAGCCATCTCCTCCTTCACTCCCTCCCTCCTTCCCTTCTTCTAGCCAAGTGGCTTATTTTTTGTTTACTCAAAAATGCCAAGTTCATTCTGGCTTCTGGCACTATGTCTTATCTGGAAGGCTCTTCTCTCCGATTCTCATTTAAATGTTGGTCCAAAATCTTTGTCTCAGAGTGGAGTTTGCTAGCCACCTTCCTTTGCAAACCACCTCCTTCTTTGGTGCTGCGTGACCTGGACGAATGATGTTGGTGTCTGCTCTCGTGTGACTCTTCCATGAGAACTTAAGATCCACGAAAGCATGGAGTGTGGCTGGAATAGCACCGTAGATTATTACCGAATATGTGTGGAGGGCCAAAGACATGGCCCCGCAGTTAAGGGCGCTGGCTTGCAAGGCCTGACAGCCTGGGTTTGATTCTCCAGAACCCACGTAAGCCAGATGCACAAAGTAGCACATGCAATTGGAGTTTGGTTTCAGCGGCTGGAGGCACTGGTGCACCCATTCTCTCTCATTCTCCCTCCCTCTCTCTTTCTCTCTCTGCTGACAAATAAATATAAATATTTTTAGAATATGAGTGGAAAAACCAAGTTCTCATTCTCCCAGCTCTTTAGATCTGTTCTCTGGTTTCCCACCTGGTCACCTTCTTCCTTTGTGTCTGGGCAACACCTACGTCATTCACCACTTTCATGAAATATCATTTATAATATTTTCTTATCATCTAGAACTTCCTTTATACTGGTGCCCTTTGGGACTAAAAATAGCAAGTGTAATCTGTAAATAAGTAAAGATTTTATTTTGTCAGAAAAATTCTTTGAAACCTTAATGTGATGTTATTGCTAGACATTATGTGATGATAATAACGGGGATGGAGTTGAAGGCATACCGGAAACTTGCCAGTTCATGCAATGAGAGCACCCTAATAATAATTGTTATTATAAGCCTTCATTAGCACTGATACGATCTTGGGTTCTATACATAGACGAAAGAAAAATAAATAGCTCATCCTAAGGCAAAGCAAACTAAACTAATATTTTAAAAATAGCTATAATCTGATGACACAAGAGAGTGTTTTGTGTGTATTTTTCAGAATTTGCTTTTCATGCAGTGAGACTTCTCAGGGAAGAGCTGATTACAGAAAAGTCTGTTAAAAAGTTTATAGATCGGGCCGGATGGATGGCTTAGCGGGTAAGTGCTTGCCTGCAAAGCCAAAGGAACCAGGTTGGATTCCCCAGAACCCACGTAAGCCAGATGCACAGGGTGGTGCATGTGTCTGGAGTTCGTTTGCAGCAGCTGGATGCCCAGGCGCACCCACTCTTTTCCTCTCGCTCTCAAATAAATAAATAAGAATTGAAAATTTTTTTTAAAAAAGTTTATAGATAGAGGCTGGAAAAATGACTTAGTAATTAAGGTGCTTGCTGGCAGAGCCAAAGGACCCAGGTTCGATTCCCCAGTACCCACATAAGCCAGATGCACAAAGTAGCGCATGCATCTGGAATTTGTTTGCAGTGGCTGGAGGCCCTGAGGCGCCCATTCTCTCTCTCTCTCTCTCTCTCTCTCTCTCTCTCTCTCTCGGTAGCTCTCAAATAAATAAATAAATAAATATTTTCACTAGCTTATAGGTAGGATAATAAGTGTAAAGTTTCAGACATAATTCTGCTTAGTTCTGGACTCTTCGCAGGGTGCTGAGGTAGTCCTGGACCTGAGCTTCTGCTGAGTCCCCCTCTTCCTGGCGCTGCTGTGTGTCACCAACTTCCCAGCTTCCTTTGCCCGCAGACTTTAATTTAGTCTCCCTCTCCATAGAGCTTTCTGGAAGGAAACTAGATGTGGAAGGAAAGGGAAAAGGCACGTATTTCTCTGGGTTTCTTTACTTTGATTTGTCTTCAATAATGGCCACACCTCCTGGCTTCCTGCAGGAAACCCTGAGCTCCTGGGCTCTGGATGCATGGTCTCTTCCTTTGTCTTTCCAGCCCTAGAGACAAACACAGCTTCCTGCCTCGAGTGTCTTCTGGCTTCTCACCTCTCCTAATTTACTTTTTTTTTTTTTTTTTTTTTGGTTTTTCAAGGTAGGGTCTTGCTGTAGTTTCAGGCTGGCCTCCAACTCACAGTGATCCTCCTACCCCAGCCTCCATAGTGCTGAGATTAAAGGTGTGTGCCACCACGCCTGACCTAATTTACCTTTTATTCCTACAAGAGCTTCCTAATTATATCCTAATATGAATTTACCTCTGGGCAAGATCTCTTATCACTGAGCCACCTCCCCAGCCCTTTAAAAAATATTAGTGTTTTGGGGCTGCAGTTAAAGGTGCTTGTTTGCAAAGCCTGACAACCTGACTTTAATTTCCCCGGTTAACTACATAATGCTGGATGCACAAAGTGGCACATGCATCTAGAATTTGTTTGCCACAGCCAGAAGCCTTCGCGTGTCCAAACTCACTCTCTCTCTTTCTCTCTCTCCCTATCTCTGTTTCTCACTTTCTCTCATATTAATAAATTAAATTAAATGTTAGTGCTTTGAGATAGAGCCTCATTAAGATGCCCAGATCAGCCCTAAACCCCTTCTGTGGCCCAGGCAGGCCTTGAATTTGAAATCTTCCTGCTTCAGCCTCCCATGTCACTGGGACTGCAGACCCAGCTTCAATGAGTTCTCTTAATACAACAACTGATACTGGAGGTGGGGTGATGGCTCAGGGATTAAAGGCACTTGCTTGCAAAGCCTGCCCACTTGGGTTTGATTCCCCCGTGGAAAGTCAGATGCAAAACTTGCAGCAGCAAGAGGCCTTGGTGAGCCCCATACCTGATTCAAACCTAGAAGTCATCAGGTTTGCAAGTTTTGAATTTAAATTTGTGAACCTATGGTCTTTAGAGAACTTTTGTTGTTGTTGTTGTTGTTGTTGTTGTTTTTCGAGGTAAGGTCTCACTCTAACCCAGGCTGACCTGGAATTAACTATGTAGTCTCAGGGTGGCCTCGAACTCACAGTGATCCTCCTACCTCTGCCTGTGCTGGGATTAAAGGCGTGCGCCACCACACCTAGCCCAAGGGAAACTTTAAGAGAAAGAAAAACAAACTCCACTAACTCAGATCAGATTCTTTTCAGGCATTTTATCCAGCGATTAATCTCCATTGAAAAAAAGTAATTGAAGCTAAAAACGATAGACAATTCATACACAGTAATAATGAAAATGCAATTTAAGTATAATAATGAGAACTTAAGTTTTTAAAAGGCCCATTGAAGTATCTAATGAATAGACAGACAAGGAGAACAAGAGGAGATTCTCAACACAAAACAGTTCAGCTTAAAGCACAAACAAAAACAGCTTTCTTAGAAACCCAGGGATATTTGTCTATTCAAAGGACTGGACATGTGCAAAGCATTTTGCAGGTCTTTGAGAACAAACTATGCCGAGTCAAATGGATTCAGTGGAACATTTCTGAGAGTTACATGAACTACACAATGAAGGAAGAAGATCAGCAAAAAGAGACTGAAATGGCTTCGTTGATGATGTCAGCCCAGAGTCTCTAATGATACCGAGAAATAAGACTGTGTGTTCCATGCCAGAGAGAAGGGACAATGTCACTAATAAATCAGGATAAGGGTGGAGACATGGCTCAGCAGTTAAGACACTTGCCTGCAAAGCCTAAGGACCTGGGTTCAATTCCACCAGTACCCACGTAAAGCCAGATTCACAAAGTAGCGCATGCATCTAGAGTTCATTTACCAGTGGCTGGAGGCTCTGGTGTGCCCATTCTGCCTGTCTTCTATCTCTCTCTGCTTGCAAATAAATAAATATTTTTAAAAACATTTTTAAAAAATATGACTGATTTCAATTTCAGTACCACATTTCTTTCTTCTCTCTCTCTTTCTTTCTTTCTTTTTTTGGAGAGAGACAGAGAGAGAGGGAGAGGAAGACAGATAGAGATGGGCATGCCAGCAGCCTCTGAGCTGCTGCAAACGAAATCCAGATGCATGTGCCCCCTTGTGGTCAAGTGTGGCATTGCACCCTTGCATCACTTTGCATCTGGCTAAATGTGGGACCTGGAGATTGGAACCAGCGTTCTTAGGCTTAGGAGGCAGGCGTCTTAACCACTAAGCCATCTCTTCAGCCTTCAGTGCCACATTTCTTTATACTTTGTGGCTATTAGATGAGCTACTAAGCTTATATGTGTCAATTGATTTCACTCTTTATTTTTATTTTTAAAATATATATTTTTCTGTACATAAATAAAAATATTTTTTAAGTTTAAAAATATATATTTTTTAAATTTATTTGCAAGCAGAGAGAAAGAGAGAAAGAAGAGAGACAGACAGAGAGAATGGATGCACCAGGACCTCCAGCCTCTGCAAACAAACTTCAGATGAACGAGCCACTTTGTTTATCTGGCTTTCTGTGAGTACTGGGGAATTGAACACCACACGTCATTAGGCTTTGCAAGTAGGTGTCTTAACACCTGAGCTATTCTCATTCTCTCCCTCTGTCTCTCTTTATTTCTGTCTGTCTGTCTTTTTCTTTCTCAAGTAAATAAGTAAAAATGTTTTAAAAATATCTAAATTTTTAAAAAATTATTTATTTATTTTTTTGCAAGCAGAGAGAGAGAGAGAGAAGAGAGACAGAGAGAGAATGGGCACACCACTGTCTCTAGCCACTGCAAACGAACTCTAGGTGCATGTGCCCCTTGTGCATCTGGCTTACGTGGATCCTGGGGAACTGAACCTGGGTCCTTTGGCTTCACAGGCAAATGCCTTAACCACCTAGCCATTTCTCCAGCCCCTAAAAATATCTAAAAATTTTTTGATTGTACAATCCTGTGAATTAGTTCGGGCAATGATGGGATAGGCTCAATTCTAAAATTTCAGGAACAGGGATCAGTATTCTAAGCTGTGTGGCTTAGAGGTGATGATGCTGTCACACAGGCACTTTCTGAGCCCCTGTGGACAGGAGGACTCTGTGTCTGTTGTCCCCCGCCCCGTACCCACGTCTGAAGGAAGATGTCTTTCCCTCCCCACTCAGGAGGAGCCTCCTGCCTTAGTTGCTAAATGCTCAGTGAAGTTTCACGTGAGTGAATCAGCTACATTCATACTCCTTCCTGCAAGGCGCCCTGGAAAAGAGAAACTTGCATACCGTTTGTGAAGATGAAACTCGCAGAGAGCACGATCAACCCCGGCGAAGAATGGGGTGACAGATGTCACAGCTAGACCACCATAGGGCACTATCAAAAGACAAGATAGGGCTAGAGAGATGGCTTAGAGGTTAAGGGCTTGCCTGTGAAGTTTAAAGACCCCAGTTTGAGGCTCAATTCCCCAGGACCCACGTGAGCCAGAGGCACAAGGTGGTACATGCATCTGGAGTTCATTTGTAGTGGCTGGAGGCCCTGGTGTGCCCGTTCTCTCTCTCTCTCTCTGTTGCTAATAAATAAATAAAAATAAAAATAAAAAAAGACAAGGTAGCATGCTGGAGAGGTGGCTCAGTGGCTAAGGCGCTTGCCTGCAGAGTTTGATTCCTCAGTACTCACGTAAAGCCAGATGTACAAAGTGGAGCATGCGTGTGGAATTCATTTGCAGTGGTAGGAGGCCCTGGAGCACCCATTCGCTCTCTCTTTCTGTCAAATAAATAAATAAATACATACAATATTAAAAGCAACAACAATAGATATCCACTGCAAGTGCTGATCTCCCGTAATTGCAGGAGGGTATGCTTCAGGTTATACATTGTATGAGTGAGACAAAGTACCTGGATATGCAGGAAAGAAATAGAGGTTTATTCTGGCTGAAGGGGGCTGGGGAGATGGCGCAGAGGTTAAGGTGCTGGCTTGCAATGCCTGATGACCCAGGTTCAATTCCCCAGTACCCACATAAAGCCAGATGCACAAAGTGGAGCGAGTATCTGGAGTTCATTTGCAACAGCAAGAGGCCCTGGTGTGGCAATTCTCTCTCTCTCTCTCTCTGTCCCCTTCTCTCTTTCTCTCTCTGTCTATGTCTGTAAATAAATAAATATTTTGGCTCATGGTTCTTAAGGTTCATGTCTGAGATCAGATCAGGCCTCATTGGTTTGTGTTTCTTGGAATGGTGGCACATCTCAGTGAGAATGGATGTCAGGAGCTGAAGAAGTGGTTCAGTGGTTAAAGGCACTCACTTGCAAAGCCCGATGGCCCAGGTTTGATTCTCCAATAGCCACATAAAGCCACATTCGTTAAGTGGCGCATGCGTCTGGAGTTCATTTGCAGTGGCTGGAGGCCCTAGCACACCCATTCTCTCTGTCTTTCTCTGCTTCTTATTTTCTCAAATAAATAATAAAGTATTAATTAAAAAGAATGCATGTCAGGGCAAGTAATTACATCTCTATCCATAAAGAAGAAAGAGAAGAAGGGAAGGGAGAGAAGAGGAAGAGGAAGAAGAGGGGAGGAAAGAAGAAGAAGGAAAAGAAGGAGGAAGCGAAGGAGGAAGAGGAGAGGGGAGGAGGGAAGGAATAAGTGGAGGAGAGGGATGAGAGAGAAAAAATAAAACACACCAGAGTCCCATAATCCTGTTTGTGATCACACCTCCAGTAACCTAAAATCCTCTCACGAGGCCCCACCTCTTCAAGGGCCACAGCACCTTCCACTACCACAGCCTTAGGCCTTCAACACATGGCCCTCTGGGGAGGCAGTCATCGAAATCCTAGTATGGACATAAAATGTTCACTAGGTATTCAGCCCGTGCAACATTATTTATGAAGGATATGTTTTATTAATTTCTCTTATAATAAGCTGAGATTGACCTAGAAAACCAAACTAAGCACCAATTAATGTTACCAAGTAAAATTAGCTCAACCTCTAGGAGCGTCCTTGTAACTAACTTTTCTTGCATGAGATCAAAGAGGAGGCATCCGCTACTCCATAGTGTGGGATCCATGGAATAGACATGGCATAAAGACTTGGAAAAGGTGTGTGTGGCCCAAGAAAGCACCCTTTATTTAAAAGAGACAGACAAGAGATCTTATTTATTTATTTATTTATTTATTTATTTATCTATTTATTTATTTTTGAGATAGGGTCTCACTCTAGCCCAGACAGACCTGGAATTCACTATGTCATCTCAGGATGGCCTCAGACTCACAGCAATCCTCCTACTGCTGTCTCCCCAGTGCTGGGATTAAAGGTGTGCGCCATCATAACCAGCAATTTTTAAAAACTTTCTATTGACAACTTCCATACATATAACTGATCGTGATCTCTTTCAACCATCTTCCCCTTCCCTCTCCCAAATGCCCCCTCCACTGAATCCCTTCTTCTTTCAACTAGTCTCTCGTCTGTTTTGTGTCATCAATTTTCTCTCCTGTTATTCAGATCTTACGTAGTTAGTGTCAGCCACTGAGGTCGCAAGCATCAAGGCTACGTTGAGCCTGGAAGACAGTATTGTAAGCACTCCTCCTCTTCCTTTGGAAGAGACTTGATTTTAAATAAAAGTCTTTCCTAGAGAATTCTAGGCCCTGTGTGTTACTCTGCTTTGTGCACTTTTAAAAAAATAATTTTTATTTATTTGTTTGGTAGCACAGAGAGAGAGAAGAGAGAGAGAGAATGAGCACACCAGGGCCTCTAGCCACTGCAAATGAACTCCCGATGTATACACCGCCTTGGACATCTGGCTTTATGTGGGTCCTGGGGAATTGAACCCTGGTCATTAGGTTATGCAGGCAAGCGCCTTAACTGCTGAGCCACCTGATAAGACATTTGTGATTAATGACACTGTGATTGAATAGTATTTGTGAAAAAATGGAATTAAAAATATTTTATTTATTTATTTGAGAGAGAGAGAGGGAGAGACAATGGGCACACCAGGACCTCCAGCCACTGCATATGAACTCCAGTTGCATGTGCCACCTTGTGCATCTGGCTTACGTGGGTCCTGGAGAGTCCAACCGGGATCCTTTGGCTTTGCAGGCACCCTAACTGCTAAGTCATCTCTCCAGCCTGGGAATTTTTTTAAAGATTTATTTTTATTTATTTATTAGCAGAGAGGAGAGAGAGTGTGAGAATGGGCAGGCCAGGGCCTTTAACCACTTGTGCATCTGGCTTACATGGGACCTGGAGAATCGAACCTGGGTCCTTAGGCTTGGCAGGCAAGCGCTTTAACAGCTAAGTTTTTAGTGGCATTCTTTCAAATACTGGACAGAGTGTATGTCACAAAGAGACCCAGGAACCTTTGTGGTAGCTTTCCTTCTCGTGCAGTAGAGAAGATGTTTTGTTTCCAGAGTCATCGCAGGTACGTGGGGTTGGCAAGAACATCTGGACGTTGCTCAGCCACTTGCTTCGCGCTGGAAGGTGTTCTTACAGCTTGATTTCCTTCCAATTTAAAATGCAGATGTTCTTAGTTACAGTTGCTATGTGGAATGTTAGGAGATAAAAATCACTGTCATAATTAATAACAGGTAAAGGTTTTACCTTTGATGTGCCGCATTCTATGTGCAATTGAGTCTTTTAAATAGTTTTATTCATTTATTTATTTATTTGCAAGTAGAGAAAGACAGAGATGGAGGGGGGCATGCCAGGGTATAGTGCCACTGCAAACGAACTCCAGATGTATGCTCCTACTTTGTGCATCGGGCTGCACGTGGGTACTGGGGAATCAAAGCTGGGTTGTTAGGCTTAGCAGGCAAGCACCTTAACTGTGGAGTCATCTCTCCAGCCCGTGATTGAGTCTTTTCATTGTATTTATCTCCATCATCGCATTGGTTTTCTGACTGTTTGTGTGCTTGGCTTGATGTCTGTTTTGACTTTGTCATGGCTGCTAATGCCTTTCAGACTCATTTTCAACTGCTCCATCAATCCATGTGGTTTAAGTTTAAAAGGAGATTTCCACACTTACCCTCCTGGGTATTAAAACTCACTGTCTTTCTTCACTCTACTGTCCTTACAAAGAGGCCATGATTGACTGAGAAGGTGCCCATGATTTTCTTCCCATATCAGCCAAAGTTAGAGCAAAGACAGTCCAGAAAATAAACTCCCACAAAACCAAAAAAAAAAAAAAAAAAAAAAACACGTTTTTTTCCATAAAATATACTCTCCAAGCATGTGAGAATGTATTAAAATTTATAAATCTTGATTATTTTTACCAGGAAAGATGTAACACCCTGGGTGGCTTAGTCAGGGTTCTCCAAAGGAACAGAACCAATAGGGTCTCACTCTAGTCCAGGCTGACCTGGAATTAACTATGTAGTCTCAGGGTAGCCTCAAACTCAGTGATCCTCCTACCTCTGCCTTCCAAGTGCTGGGATTAAAGGCGTGCACCACCACACCTAGCTAAAAATATATATATATTAAATATATATTAAAAAAATATATATTTTAAATATGGAACACTTCACGAATTTGTGTGTCATCCTTGTGCAGGGGCCATGCTAATCTTCTCTGTATTGTTCCAATTTTTAGTATATGTGCTGCCGAAGTGAGCACAAAAAAATATATTTTTAATGTGTGGTTTCTTGCTGCAGCCTCAAATGGAAAGTCAGAGACCTTCTTTGCCATCATGAGAAAAGAAAAAAAGAAAGGAAGGAAGGAAGAAGAAAAGGAGGGATGAGAAAAGAAAAGGAAGGAAGGAAGGAAGGAAGGAAGGAAGGAAGGAAAGAAGCAAGGAAAGGAGAGAGGGAGGGAAGAGGGAAGGAAGGAAGGAAGGAAAGGAAGGAAGGAAGGAAGGAAGGAAGGAAGGAAGGGAAGGAAGGAAGGAAGGAAGGAAGGAAGGAAGGAAGGAAGGAAGGAAGGAAGGAAGGAAAGGAAGGAAGGAAGGAAGGAAGGAAGGAAGGAAGGAAGGAAGGAAGGAAGGGAAGGAAGGAAGGAAGGAAGAAAGGAGGGAAAAAAATCTCTTGCCTCATATAGATTAAGGGCTAAGATTTCCAGCAGACAAAGCCCAAACTACAGAATGGCTGAGTTACAATGCTGATTGAGTTGATAACCACATAAATAAAGGCTCTTATGGGAAGATCAAGGTGTGTAGAACACATGCAGTGCCCTTGCAACACCCTGATCCATCCAACATCCTCTACAAACTCCTCAAGAAATAATACTCCTTTCCTGCAGTAGATACTCCATCCATCCACTGCTTAAGGACACAGGATTTCCCTGCTGGAGGGCAATAATAGTTTCCCTCCAGCTGTCCCTAACCATCAGTACAGGCCAACACGTAGCATCTCATCTCAGCATGGACTAGTGGGACAAATTTAGAGTGCGAGTTATAAAGTTGCCCAAATTTGGTAACATGTCTCATGAAAAGATGAAGTTTATTGCCGGGTGTGGTGGCTCACGCCTTTAATCCCAGCACTCAGGAGGTAGAGGTAGGAGGATCGCCATGAGTTCAAGGCCACCCTGAAACTTCATAGTAAATTCCAGGTCAGCCTGGGCTAGAGTGAGACCCTACCTCAAAAAACCAAAACAACAACAACAACAACAAAAAGATGAGGTTTACTGATGGCTACGGGTCTTGAAAAATGCTTGATCAAAGTGCTGTTTGAATTTTTATCCATGTGTGTCTTCCGAATGTCTGCCACAGATAGCTCGGGGAGCTAGTAGTGACTCCAGAAAGCTTTCGAGATTAATGAGTGCAAAGATAGCTGTGTACTTTCTTCAATCAATCAAATGGAAAAGCCAGAGATACTACAGTCTGCCACAGAACGGTGACTCTCCAAGTGTGGCTCCCTGACCCGCACCACGGCCATTATTATTTAGGGAATTTCCTAGAGGAATCCCAGGCCCCACCCCAGAGTAACTGAACTGGAGGGACACTTTGGAGCAGCACACAACTGTGTTTTCAATATGCTATCTTTTTAAAAATTTATTTTATTTTTATTTATTTATTTTGAAAAAGGAAGGTTTGGGGTTTGAGATACCAAGGGGGCCATCGCCCTAGGGACCCACAGTTCTTCAGCAGACCCAAGGCCTGAGCTCGTTTAGCAACTACCTTGGCTGAAAGAAGGTGGGACCCTTCGGGAGAGTCTGCTGCTGTGCCATTGATGCTTACTGTGTGCTTCCTGTTTGACCAAAAGGGGACCCGCAAATGTGCATCAAGGTAACTGACTGTGCTGAGCCAAGGAAACTTCAAGACAACTCAATTCTACCTCGTGGTATAGGGATATTTCCAGGGACTAATTCCCCAGAATTTTAAAAACACATTTATTTATTTTCAAGGAGAGAGAGGAGAGACAAAGAATGGGAGTACCAGGAGCTCCAGCCACTGCAAATGAACTCCAGGTGCATGTGCCACTTTGTGCATCTGGTTTTACCTGGGTACTGGGGAATCCAACTCGGGTCCCTAGCCTCTGCAAACAAGTGTTCGTAACCGTGTCTTAACCGCCTCTTAACTGCACCTTAACTGCTAAGCCATCTGTCCAGCCCTTCCCAGACTTTGAATTTTCAACTGATGTAGATGTCATGAGGCACTGTAAGAATTCCTTTTTAGATCTTTCAGAAAGTGAAGGCAAAAGCGGGAAGGATCTAGGCAAATGAATGCTGCTCCTTTTCCACAGAAAAGACGAACACCAGAAGCCACGTAGCATCCATGAGAGTTAAGCGACACTCTGAGCCTCTCTCTCCATGGGGCCACAGTCCATTCAGGTTATTAAAACAAAAATACTGGCTGAAGAGATGGCTCAGCAGTTAAAGCCTTTGCCTGCAAAGCCTAATGGCCAGGGTTCTCTTCCCCAGTACCCATGTACAGCCAGATGCACAAAGTGGTGCATACACCTGGAGTTTGTCTGTTTGTAGTGGCTAGAGGCCCTGGCACATCCATCACATCCATCCTCTCAATCTCTCTCTAAATAAATAAATACTTACAAATAAATAAATACTATCAACTAGGTGGCTTATTAAAAGAGTATATTTCTCATAGCCCTGGAGGTCAAGGTGTCCAAGATCAAGGTTCTGGAAGATTTGGTGTTTTTTTTTTCGAAATAGGGTTTCACTCTAGCCCAGGCTGACCTGGAATTCACTATGTAGTCTCAGAGTGGCCTTGAACTCATGGCGATCCTCCTACCTCTGCCTCCCGAGTGCTGGGATTAAAGGCGTGCGTCACCATGCCCAGCATTATTTGGTTTTTGTTGGCTGGTGGATGGATCATTACAACCTTCCTTCTTCACATTCTCCCTGGGCCCTTATCTGTGCCCCTTGGTTTATATAAGTAAACCAGCCATATAAGATTAGGGTCCCACTCTACCTATTCTTAACTCGTGCCTACAGCAAAGCTGTTTCCAGATCAGCAGGCAAGGACTTTAAAACAATGCTTTTGTGAAGACAAAATCAGAGTCATAACAATATCTTAAAATGAATTTTAAGTTGGAGAGATGGCTCAAGCAGTTAAGGCACTTGCCTGCACAGCCTAACAACCCAGGTTCGATTCCCCAGTACCCATGTAAAGCCAGATACATAGTGGCGCATGCATCTGGAGTTTGTTTGCAGTGGCTGGAGTCCCTGATACGCCCATTCTCTCTCTCTCTCTCTCTCTCTCTCTCTCTCTCTCTCTGTCTGCCTGTCTCTCTCTGCTTGCAAATAAATAGATATTAAATAAATTTTAATGATTTTTGATAGGTATATGCAGTCTTTTTATATCACCACAGACCCCACCCCTTCATATTGTATCATAACTTACTTCCCTTAAATGACCTATTTTGCATTTAATCTAGATCATGAATGTTAAGGATTGAATTAGCAGGCTGGAGAAATGGCTTAGTAGGTAAGAGCGCTTGCTGCACAGCCATGAGGACCCTAGAGGGCCCGAGACTGACTGGGTTCAATCCCCAGCACCCATTTAAAAAGCCAGGTACAATCACCTACACTTAGAACCCCAGGCCTGTGGGGAGCAGGGCAGGAGAATTGCTGGGACTCAGGGTCGGACAGTCTTACTGATGCAGACAAGCGATGAGGGAGGACACCTGGTGTTTTCCTGTGGCGTCCACACCCACGGCACAGAGCACACACGTCTGCACACGCACGAGCATATACTACACATGTTATCTGCCTCTCTCTCTCTCTCTCCCTCCCTCTCAAATAAATAAATAAAATATTAAAAAATAATTTCTTTCACTGACCAATATTCTAACTATAAGACACACATTGGACTGGACAGATGGCTTAGCAGTTAAGGCGCATGCCTATGAAGCCTAAGGACCCTGGTTAGATTCTCCAGGCCCATCGTAAGCCAGATGCACAAGGGGGAGCATGTGTCTGGAGTTCATTTACAATGGCTAAAGACCCTGACGCGCCCATTCTTACTCTCCCTCTCTCTGTCTCTAAGGAAGGAAGGAAGGAGGGAGGGAGGGAGGGAGGGAGGGAGGGAGGGAGGGAGGGAGGGAAGAAAGGCACACATGTTATTGGTCACTTGAAATCTGACTTGTAGTTAGCTTTGTAAGGAATCAGATTTCTAATTGTAATTCATTTAACACTGATTGTAAATAAGTCTGTGTGACTAGTGGTCATCACAATGAACAGCAAACACCTCGAAGGTCTGCTGTGTGAGAGAATGATTTCATTTGTTCATTGTTGTAATCCAATACTCACAGAGGGACCTGAAAGGTGGAAGATGTTTAGCAATGTTTATCCAACAAATAAATGAATGACTGGAAGCGATTTCTGGGGGCCGGAAAGATAGCTTAGTAGGTAAAAGCTCTTGCTCGAAAAGCCAAAGCCTGACGGACCAGGTTCGATTCCCCAGTACCCACATAAAGCCAGATGCACAAAGTCGTGTATACATCCTGTGTTCATTTGCAGTGACTAGAAGCCCTGGCATGTCCATAACCTCCCCCCCCTTCCCTGGCTTCATTGTGTCTGTGCTTGCAAATAAATTTTTAAAAAGTGATTTCTGGCTGGGATGAAATTCTTGGAGAAAAAAAATGTATTTGTACTATGCTGTGTAAGCAATACAACTGGTCTTCAAGAAATGTGTTTGTGGCTGGAGAGATGGCTTAGTGATTAAGGTGCTTGCCTTCGAAGCCTAAGGACCGGGATTTGATTCCCCAGGACCCACATAAGCCAGATGCACAAGGTGGCACATGCATCTGGAGTTCATTTGTAGTGGCTAGAGGCTCTGGAGCACCCATCCCTCTCTCACTATATGCTTCTTTATCTCTCTCTCTCACACACACAAATAAGTAAACTATTTTTTAAAAAATTAAGAAAAATATAAATGTGTTTTGACTATGCATGCCTTTCCTGAGATCTTTAATTAGGATTCTGAGAGACTGAATATTATAAATTAAATTTTTGACCACGATGAAGACATGCTTGATTCTTCTGCTGTTTTGTTAACCAGTAATACAATTATGCTATCTATGGTGTTATCATCCGTAATTAATGAATTAATCAATTTACTTAATTCCCAGGCAGAATGATCTTGTGTTTGCCAGTGTCGTCTACTAATTATGCAGTAAATCAAGGTTTTGAAGAGTTTCAACAACCATTTCTTCATGAATTAATCTTTCTTTCTTTATTCTCCTGGGATGAACAAATAATGCAAACATAGACCCAAGGATACATGATGTCTGCATGCTAAGAGCATCCAGAAAGTGTAGCTGAATGTAAAAAAAATAGATGGGGGCTGGACAGATGGCTTAGTGGTTAAGGCGCTTGCCTGCAAACCCTAAGGACCCAGGTTCAATTCCCCAGTACCCACTTAAAGTCAGATGCACAAGGTGGTGCACGCATCTGGAGTTCAATTGCAGTGGCTGGAGGCCCTGGTGCACCCATTCTCTCTCCCTCTTGCTCTCTCTCTCAAATAAATTATATATATATATATATATATATATATATATATATATATATATATACACACACACACATGTATATAACTACATCTATCTATCTATATATACACTTTTAAAAAAGATATGGAAGTGATCTTCACATGGTATGCTAATATCACTAGGACAGACAAAGTCAGTTTGTGCCAAGAGCAAGAGAGATCCTGTGGCGTCAGGACAGACAAGTATTAAGGCATTGCTGACTTGGAAAATGATGACAAGTTAAACAATCAGCAAAAGGATGGATAAGAATATATAAGCAGAGTCTGGAGAGATGGCTCAGCAGTTAAGGCATTTGACTGCAAAGCCTAAGGACTCTGGTTCAATTCCCCAGTACCCATGTGAAGCCAGATGCACAAGGTGGCACATGTATCTGGAGTTTGTTTGCAGTGGCTAGGGGCTCTGGTACACTCATTCTCTGTCTCTCTCTCTCTCTCTCTCTCTCTGCCTCTTTCTTTCTGTCACTCTCTCTCTCAAATAATAAATAAATCCTTTCTTTAAATTATAAATAAAGAATACGTAAGCAATAGCCAGGGGTGGTGGTGCACACCTTCATCCCAGCACTTGGGAGGAAGAGCTAGGAGGATCCCAGTAAGTTCAAGGGCAGCCTCGGACTACAGAATAAATTCCAGGTCAGTCAGCGTGGGCTAGAGTGAGAACTTACTGCAAAAAAAAAAAAAAAAGAATTTAAGCAATTAATATAACTGAAAACTGGAATATGAGGCTAACATACAACTCTGACATCCATGCATACCCAGGAGAAACTACTGACATTGTTGGCATGATTATCGCCAGTGCTGCTGAACGCTGGGAGCTATGCTGAGTACTTCACACACGGGACTCTATTTGATCATCAGATTAACTTTATTCGATGGAAGTTAATGAAAGGAAACCTAGACAATTTAGACTTGTGGTTTGTGAGTGGTAGAACTATAGTCTAGCCTCCAATAAATCCAACCCTGAAATTTGTATTTTTTCTTCTTCTTCTTCTCCTTCTTCTTCTTTTGGTTTTTCGAGGTAGGGTCTCACTCTAGCACAGGCCAACCTGGAATTCACTATGTAGTCTCAGGGTAGCTTTGAACTCAGCGATCCTCCTACCTCTGCCTCCAGAGTGCTGGGATTAAAGGCGTGCGCCACCACACCTGGCCTTAAAATTTGTATTCTTTTTTTTTGGGGGGGGATGGGTTTCAAGGTAGGGTTTCACTCTAGCCCAGCCCAGGCTGATCTGAAATTCACTATGTAGTCTCAGAGTGTCCTCAACTCATGGTGATCCTCCTACCTCTGCTTCCCAAGTGCTGGGATTAAAGGCATGCACCACCACGCCCCACATCCAAAATTTGTGTTCTTAAAACGACAAAAGTGCAGGCTGGGTGTGGTGGCATGAACCTTTTAATCCCAGCAATTCAGAAGTAGAAGCAGGAGGATCACTGTAAGCCAGCCTGGGACTACAGAGTGAGTTCCAGGTCAGCCTGGGCTAGAGTGAGATGCTACCTTGAAAATAAATAGATTAATTAATTAATTAAAAAAAAGAGAAAAAGGGCTGGACAGATGGCTCAGTGTTTAAGTTGCTTGCCTGTAAAGCCCAACAACCCTGGTCCAATTCTCCAACATGCACATACATAAAGCCAGATGCACAGTGGTGCATGCGTGTACAGTTCATTCGCAGTGGCTGGAGGCCCCGGTGCGCCCATTGTCTCTGTCGCTGTCTCTCATCTATCTCTCTCTGCTTGCAGATAAATAAATGCTAAATAAGAATATATTTAAAAAAGAAACACAAAGGCAGCAGTCACAGATTGAAGAGTAAGAGAAGAGGGTTAGTGTGCCGCGAGTGTCAAGGGAAGAAAGAATTTCAAGAATGGGCAGCAGTCTGGCTAGAGAGATGGCTTAGAGGTTAAGGTGCTTGCCTGCCAAGTCCAAGGACCAAGTGCAGCACTGCGCCCTTGTGTCACTTTGCATCTGGCTAAACGTGGGACCTGGAGATTGGAACCGGGTTCTTAGGCTTAGCAGGCAGGCGCCTTAACCGCTAAGCCATCTCTCCAGCCCCAAAATTAGGATTTATGTGTAAGGAAGGTAGGTTAATCTCAATAGCCTAATGGAAGCCATGCTTCCTGGCTTTTTCTTGCCTTTTGTTTATTCTTCTTCCATGATCTGCTCTCCACGAGAATCCGGCCACACCAGATCAAGCCCCTCCTTTCTAAGATGACAACTGAGTTTCCTTTTTTCTTAAGTTTATTGATTTATTTGAGAGAGAGGGAATGGGTGCCCCAGGACCTCTAGCCACTGCAAATGAACTCCAGACACATTGTTGTGCATCTGGCTTATGTGGGTACTAGGGACTCGAACCTGGGTCCTTAGGCTTTGCATGAAAGCACCTTAACTGCTGAGCCATCTCTTCAGCCCAGGCAACTGAGATTCTAACCCATCATTGTCAGATTTGTCTAGGTATTCCTAAACTCTTGAATCACAAGCTCCCACAGTTGGAAAACTTGAATCCCTTGAGAGTAGAATTTAGTCACAGAAAACTTTAATCTCAGGTACAAGTCAATCAGCTCACAGATGGGTATAGCAGGTGCTACCTTTTGGAATGAACTGCTCCCCTGTCCCCACTCTACAGAAGGCCTGAGCTACCCAGTGAAAATAATCACAAGACAAGTTCTTGCCATCGTAGTCTCCAAGTCCATAAAGCCAGCTCACGAATCAGCTGGCATTCCCCAAACTTCCAGGTTGCAAAAGGAACCTATTTATGAAATATCTGGCTACAGTGTATAATAAACAATGCCAGAGTGAACTAAAAACAGACTGATTTAATAAGCAATTCCTTTCCCCTACACTGTTTAAATTTGCATAATCAACTGGCTATAACATTGAACATACTTTGAACGTTTCACATTTGTTTACACTACCATCTTGCACCTCGAACCTCTCCATTTACCAAAGCATCGACTGTCCTGAGAAGAGCACAAAATAGTAAAGATTCTGCTGGGTTATCATTACAAGAGCGGGAAGTAAGTGAGCTGGGGGCAGAGCTACTGTATTGTTCTTTTTTTAAAGATTTTTATTTATTAGAGACAGAGAGAGGGAGAGAGAGAGAAAGAGAGAGTGAGAATGGGCACGCCAGGGCTTCTAGCCACTGCAAACAAACTCCAGACACATGTGCCACCATGTGCAGCTGGCTTACATGGGACCTGAAGAATCGAATTGGGGTCCTTAGGCTTCGCAAGTATGCGCCTTAACCGCTAAGCCATCTCTCCAGGCCCCCTCATTCTTTTTTTTTTTTTTAACTTTTTATTGACAACTTCTATACTTAATTTACATACCTAATATTGTATTAAAATGTGTGAGATGACAAAGTCTCAACAAAATCTGTACAGCTATTGCTAGAAGATACAGTATTCCAGCAAGGTATTGATATGAGCATCATTAAAACAGCTTTATCGAGTGTGTGTTTGTCTCAGATTGGAGACAAAAGCAGCCTGAAGCAGAGAAATGCCCTTGAGTGTTGTGAGATGAAAAGCAGCAGTGGTTTTAGAACCACACCAGGTCTTCTTGGGGCTTCATGACTGAAGGAGACAACTCTTAGTTTTACTATGTCACAGAGTCAGTGAGTCCAGTTTTCAGCACCTTGGGCTCTGAGAAGAAAACAGCCCAGTCACCTTGATAAGGACAGAACTCAGATATCAAAATACATTAACTGTGCTTTAATTGATTTAAACAGATACAGAGCTTTCTAAATGCACATGATGTTATTTCTGCATTAGTGGCATAAAATAGATCTGGGTTAGATTGCCAAACTCCATCTTGTATCTCTGTCTGGTATGGACAGGAAAAAAAATAACTCCCTTTCTTATACTCCTTAAAACACACACACACACACACACACACACACACACACACACACACAGAGAGAGAGAGAGAGAGAGAGAGAGAGAGAGAGAGAGAGAGAGAGAGGGAGATTTTTTTGTTGTTGTTTTTTGTTTGTTTGTTTTGTTTTCCAGGGTAGAGTCTCACTCTAGCCCAGGCTGACATGGAATTCACTGTGTAGTCTCAGGGTGGTCTCGAACTCACAGTGATCCTCCTACCTCTGCCTCCCGAGTGTTGGAATTAAAGGCATGTGCCACCACACTTGGCTACATACATGATTTTTGCTTCAGCTAAATAATTTCTTTCTTTACCTGTCCCTGGAAGCTGTGCTCTGGTGATGTTAACACAGTGGTTCCCTCTGCTCAGAGTGCAGTTGTCAGGAGCAGCCGTCACTGAATTTCTTCTACAGGATAAGAACAGAACCTTAACTCCAACCCCTCTAAGTCTCAAACTGAAATTACTCCCTTCATCCTTTCCTTCCCTCTCTGTGATCCTCTGTTTCAGTAGCATGGTTTAAAAAAGTTGTTGATGCACCACTTCTGGTTAGAACTTTCTAGAAAGGCTTGGCAGCATTGCATCTCACCTCCCATTCACAGACCAGGAAGACAGCTCACACAGAGGAAGGGACACGATCACAGCACTGGTTTATGGTAAAGTACACTTGAGATTTTAGATCTCTTTATGATATCTGAAACTTTTTTTTATGAGTTTGAGACAAAAAAAAAAACAACAATGAGAAATATAAGTATACACTTCCCTTTCCACTGGCTCCTCTTAAATTTACAATATTTCAATTTGGAGTCAAAAACCTGCTCCAGTTGCTTATTCTGATATAAAAAGAAGGTGGGAATTTCATAGGCATTTCTCTGACAGCCAAATGAAATGATGACACCTCCACTTGGTCCATTCAAAACAGTTTTGGGCTGGACAGATGGCTTAGCAGTTAAGGCACTTGCCTACGAAGCCTAGAGACTCAGGTTTGATTCCCCAGAACTCATGTAAGCCAGATACACAAGGTGGCGCATACATCTGGAGTTCAGTGGCTGGAGGCCCTGGCATGCCATTCTCTCTCTCTCTCTCTCTCTCTCAAATAAAAATAAAATATAAAAAGAAATGATTCCTTCTACAGTATTTGCATGTTGGGTTCACCAAGCATTCATCAGGGTCATTTAAGAAAGGTAGACACACGTGCTGGTTTCCTGGAAAGGGGACATCTGAGGTGATGGACAAGGATGCGGCTGACTGCCCACACTGTTCCATTCCATCCCACACACAAGACTCAGAAAGCCAAAGAATCCATGTGGGCACACAGAGACAGCCAAAACTGTATTCCTCTAATCACCCTGAAACAAATGCCATGGAATGGGCTGTTCTAAGTGCCTTGTTTATTTTAGGGAACTATTTCCAAAGGAAGCCCTCTTCTATGGGTCATCAAAAGTCTTTTCTAGAAGTATATTAGTTATATGCCGAAAGTTGAAAACTATCACTGTGGAACAAACAGAGCAGGATGAAATATCAGCGTACTATCTCAGAGACCTACCAATCACATGCCAGTTTTGATTCTATATTTCCAGCTGAGAGCTGGAATTATTTAGCGATTATTTAACAGAGCATAAATATTTAGAGACAGTTTTTGCTAACAAATCTTGCCTCTAGGAGCCAGGCCTATAACAATATTCTTGGCGCTGATTTTCCACACATAAATCAAGTATCTAACTTCACACCTTTTCTTATTTCATTTTTACTATTCTGTATGGTGCCAAGGCTCCTTTATTTCCCCTGGCCTCCTCTCGTACTCTCCTGTAGAACAGAAACCTGGCTGACCTTCTGGGGCCCATACAGAAAGGCTGAAAGGCTTTAAGAGAAAGGGATGTGTTTTTTGTTTTTTTTTCTCTGAGTATTACATCTTGTATTTGTAAAGTTTATGAGAGTTTGGGGATTGTCCGAGTCTGGATCTGACTTTCATAAAATATGATACCTGTTGAACATCCTTTTCCTCCTGTCCTACATGTGAACACACATGCACAGGTATGTACCCCTTGCTCTGTGACATGGGAGGGTATGACAAGCTCTAGGCAATGTCACAGCCTCCAAGCGTTTGTGAAACAGAGCAAGTGTGGCTATGAAACCAAGTGTTCCCCCTTGGCAAAGGGGAGTAAATTTCCCAGTGTTCTGTGGTTTGTTAAGCGTCATGACTCCTGTGAGCTTTTTACTCCTTGAAAAGTCCTGCCTTTCAGGAAAGGGGCTCCCGCTTCTCCCAGCTCTCCACTCCAATTTCATCATCAGAAACGTCCCTTGACAGCAGCCCTCCAGCTGAGTTCTCTATACATGGTAACTAAATCCTGCTGAACAACAGTCCCCAATTTCACATGAATTGTTTGGAAATTTCCACGACATCAAACATTTTGTTAAAAGTCTAGAAAGAAATAAGCATGGTTCTTTTGTTGTCTTTGTCGTTGTTTTGCTTCGGAGTGATTTACTCTAAATACAGCTTAACAGGCAGATGACTGGTTTGTGACTATAGTATCTTTCTGAGATGGAAAAAAAAAAAAGCAATATAAATGCTTCCCCAAAGGATGCCAGCCAGGCACAGAGCAGCCTGGGACCACGGAATGGGTGCACCTGGGGGAAGGCTTATCGCAAATTGGATTGACAAGGAGGACTCTGCTTTGGAGAGCACGCGGGCCTCTAACAGGGAAGGCACAATGCTTCAGGAATGAGACCAGGGAATTGCCTGAATATGAGAGTTTTCAAATTGCTCAGGCATTACGAGCAGAGGAACATGAAATACAAATATTGTGGGAATCAAGAGGAGAAAACACGAAGCACATCGTGTGGAGGACTGGGAGGAGGACCGGGAGCTGTCCTCCGGGGTCAGATTTAGGATGATTTTGCTCCTCTTGGCGGAGGGTGGGTTCATGCACCTTTGTTCACAATTCTGCACATCTTGCCATTTTTGCACATCTAGCCAATGCAAAAGAACTCCTGATGTATATGCCACCGTGTGCATCTGGCTTTATGTGGGGACTGGAGAATCAAACCTGTGTCCTTAGGCTTTGCAGGCAAGCGCCTTAACCACTGAGCCATCTCTCTAACCCTGAAACATGAACTTTTATAGTTACAGGACCTAAGATGGTTATAAATCAATGTGTTTACCAAATGTATTTGTGGGGCTATCAAGAGGGTTATAACAAAGCAGGGCTTTATTCTCTGCCACAGTTTCAGATGCTATCTGATGACATTCTTAGCTTTTGGGTTAGTGGAAACTTCAAAGATTTTAAAATTCTCCTAGCCCAGGCTAACATGGAATTCAATGTGTAGTCTCAGGGTGGTCTCGAACTCACAGTGATCCTCCTACCTCTGCCTCCCGAGTGTTGGAATTAAAGGCATGTGCCACCACACTTGGCTACATACATGATTTTTGCTTCAGCTAAATAATTTCTTTCTTTACCTGTCCCTGGAAACTGTGCTCTGGTGATGTTAACACAGTGGTTCCCTCTGCTCAGAGTGCAGTTGTCAGGAGCAGCCAAATCACTGAATTTCTTCTACACGATAAGAACAGAACCTTAACTCCAACCCCTCTAAGTCTCAAACTGAAATTACTCCCTTCATCCTTTCCTTCCCTCTCTGTGATCCTCTGTTTCAGTAGCATGGTTTAAAAAAGTTGTTGATGCACCACTTCTGGTTAGAACTTTCTAGAAAGGCTTGGCAGCATTGCATCTCACCTCCCATTCACAGACTAGGAAGACAGCTCACACAGAGGAAGGGACACGATCACAGCACTGGTTTATGGTAAAGTACACTTGAGATTTTAGATCTCTTTATGATATCTGAAACTTTTTTTTATGAGTTTGAGACAAAAAAAAAAAAACAACAATGAGAAATATAAGTATACACTTCCCTTTCCACTGGCTCCTCTTAAATTTACAATATTTCAATTTGGAGTCAAAAACCTGCTCCAGTTGCTTATTCTGATATAAAAAGAAGGTGGGAATTTCATAGGCATTTCTCTGACAGCCAAATGAAATGATGACACCTCCACTTGGTCCATTCAAAACAGTTTTGGGCTGGACAGATGGCTTAGCAGTTAAGGCACTTGCCTACGAAGCCTAGAGACTCAGGTTTGATTCCCCAGAACTCATGTAAGCCAGATACACAAGGTGGCGCATACATCTGGAGTTCAGTGGCTGGAGGCCCTGGCATGCCATTCTCTCTCTGTCTCTCTTTCTCTCACAAATAAAAATAAAATATAAAAAAGAAATGATTCCTTCTACAGTATTTGCATGTTGGGTTCACCAAGCATTCATCAGGGTCATTTAAGAAAGGTAGACACACGTGCTGGTTTCCTGGAAAGGGGACATCTGAGGTGATGGACAAGGATGCGGCTGACTGCCCACACTGTTCCATTCCATCCCACACACAAGACTCAGAAAGCCAAAGAATCCATGTGGGCACACAGAGACAGCCAAAACTGTATTCCTCTAATCACCCTGAAACAAATGCCATGGAATGGGCTGTTCTAAGTGCCTTGTTTATTTTAGGGAACTATTTCCAAAGGAAGCCCTCTTCTATGGGTCATCAAAAGTCTTTTCTAGAAGTATATTAGTTATATGCCGAAAGTTGAAAACTATCACTGTGGAACAAACAGAGCAGGATGAAATATCAGCGTACTATCTCAGAGACCTACCAATCACATGCCAGTTTTGATTCTATATTTCCAGCTGAGAGCTGGAATTATTTAGCGATTATTTAACAGAGCATAAATATTTAGAGACAGTTTTTGCTAACAAATCTTGCCTCTAGGAGCCAGGCCTATAACAATATTCTTGGCGCTGATTTTCCACACATAAATCAAGTATCTAACTTCACACCTTTTCTTATTTCATTTTTACTATTCTGTATGGTGCCAAGGCTCCTTTATTTCCCCTGGCCTCCTCTCGTACTCTCCTGTAGAACAGAAACCTGGCTGACCTTCTGGGGCCCATACAGAAAGGCTGAAAGGCTTTAAGAGAAAGGGATGTGTTTTTTGTTTTTTTTTCTCTGAGTATTACATCTTGTATTTGTAAAGTTTATGAGAGTTTGGGGATTGTCCGAGTCTGGATCTGACTTTCATAAAATATGATACCTGTTGAACATCCTTTTCCTCCTGTCCTACATGTGAACACACATGCACAGGTATGTACCCCTTGCTCTGTGACATGGGAGGGTATGACAAGCTCTAGGCAATGTCACAGCCTCCAAGCGTTTGTGAAACAGAGCAAGTGTGGCTATGAAACCAAGTGTTCCCCTTGGCAAAGGGGAGTAAATTTCCCAGTGTTCTGTGGTTTGTTAAGCGTCATGACTCCTGTGAGCTTTTTACTCCTTGAAAAAGTCCTGCCTTTCAGGGAAAGGGCTCCCCGCTTCTCCCAGCTCTCCACTCCAATTTCATCATCAGAAACGTCCCTTGACAGCAGCCCTCCAGCTGAGTTCTCTATACATGGTAACTAAATCCTGCTGAACAACAGTCCCCAATTTCACATGAATTGTTTGGAAATTTCCACGACATCAAACATTTTGTTAAAAGTCTAGAAAGAAATAAGCATGGTTCTTTTGTTGTCTTTGTCGTTGTTTTGCTTCGGAGTGATTTACTCTAAATACAGCTTAACAGGCAGATGACTGGTTTGTGACTATAGTATCTTTCTGAGATGGAAAAAAAAAAAAAGAATATAAATGCTTCCCCAAAGGATGCCAGCCAGGCACAGAGCAGCCTGGGACCACGGAATGGGTGCACCTGGGGGAAGGCTTATCGCAAATTGGATTGACAAGGAGGACTCTGCTTTGGAGAGCACGCGGGCCTCTAACAGGAAGGCACAATGCTTCAGGAATGAGACCAGGAATTGCCTGAATATGAGAGTTTTCAAATTGCTCAGGCATTACGAGCAGAGGAACATGAAATACAAATATTGTGGGAATCAAGAGGAGAAAACACGAAGCACATCATGTGGAGGACTGGGAGGAGGACCGGGAGCTGTCCTCCGGGGTCAGATTTAGGATGATTTTGCTCCTCTTGGCGGAGGGTGGGTTCATGCACCTTTGTTCACAATTCTGCACATCTTGCCATTTTTGCACATCTAGCCAATGCAAAAGAACTCCTGATGTATATGCCACCGTGTGCATCTGGCTTTATGTGGGGACTGGAGAATCAAACCTGTGTCCTTAGGCTTTGCAGGCAAGCGCCTTAACCACTGAGCCATCTCTCTAACCCTGAAACATGAACTTTTATAGTTACAGGACCTAAGATGGTTATAAATCAATGTGTTTACCAAATGTATTTGTGGGGCTATCAAGAGGGTTATAACAAAGCAGGGCTTTATTCTCTGCCACAGTTTCAGATGCTATCTGATGACATTCTTAGCTTTTGGGTTAGTGGAAACTTCAAAGATTTTAAAATTTTTTAAATTTTTATTTATTTATCTGAAAGAGAGAGAAAGAGAGAGAGAGAGAGAGAATGAATAGGCACATCAGGGCCTCCAGCCACAATAAACAAACTCCAGAAACATGTGCTACCTTGTGCATCTGGCTTATGTGGGTCCTGGGGAATCGATCCTGAGTTCTTGGGCTTTGCAGTCAAGTGCCATAATTGCTAAGCTATCTCTTAAGTCCTCAAAGATATAGCTTTTAAATTTTCAACTTTCTTTTTCTAATTAATGAGAGAGAAGAGAAGGAAAGAGAGAGAGAGAAAAAGAATGGGTGTTCCAGGGCCTCCAGCCACTGCAAACGACCTCCAGACACATGTACCACCTTGTGCATCTGGCTTAAGTGGGTCCTGGGTTGTTGAATAGGCTTCAAGAAGCACCTTAACTGCTAAGCCATCTCTCCAGTCCTATTTCAAAGATTTTTACCCAATAGAATGTGGGTGATAAATGGCTACCCAGGGAGACAAAAGATAGCACAAGATAGCGTTGGCTCAGTATCTGCAACATTCCATCTGTCCACAGTGAAGAACTCCTAATCAGCCAGTCATTCTGTAGAATCTTTAACCTAGATGTGGCTTTTTCAGCGACCTGCAGATCACAAAATGTCAGGTGCCGAAGCCTTTACTACCACAGGGATTGAACAGAATGAAGATCAAGAGGGAGCCATTCCACGAAACTAACCTCTAAGCACTGCCGGATTTCTTTAAGGTTCTCTTGGGTTAGCTCTCCCTTTTAGAGTCTGGCTTGTAAGATCACAGCAAATTATACCCATGTTTTATTTTGGTACGATGGATTCTAAAATTCACTTTTTTGAGAGTTTCTATCCAACCAATCATGTCCCTCTAAAACTAAAGCATCATTGTGTTGTTATAGTGATGAGCACAGACTTAATTATGAGCATTAGGAAATTGATTTTTTCTTTCATTTCATTTTATTTGCAAAGAGAAATAGAGAGACAGAGAGAGAGAGAGAGAGAGAGAGAGAGAGAGAGAGAACAGGCATACCAGGGCCTCTAGCCACTGCAGATGGACTCCATATGCATGCACCACTTTGTGTGTCTGGCTTTATGTGGGTACTGGGGAATCGAACTCACATTGTTAGGCTTTGCAGGCAAGTGCTTTAACCACTGAGCCATCTCTCTAACCCAAGAAGTTGACTTTTTATTGTTTGTTTGTTTTCGAGATTGGGTCTTGCTCTAGCCCAGGCTGACCTGGAATTCATTATGTAATCTCAAACTGGCCTCAAACTCACAGCAATCTTCCTACCTGTGCCTTCCAAGTGCTGGGATTAAAGGCATGCGCCACTACGTCCTGCTCCAAGAAATTGATTTTTTTAAAGAAAGATGGATGCTTAGCCATTACCTCACCCAAAGACTTCAGGAGATGTGGCCACCACAACCTACTGAGGTGATAGGATGGAATGTCACAAAGGTCAAGGTGAAGGACAGGTGTCAGGGCCACAGATTATTTCAACATCATTTTCTTCACTCTATTCTCTTCAGGGTGAAAAAGAATGGAAAAATTCATACAGACTGGTGTCAAAGGAAGCTTCAGCTTTGGGGCATCAGGAGCAGAGATCCATTTGGTGGGCCCCTCCCACCAGAAAGTGAGAGGAACGTGTTTGTAAGCTGACAGCAGAGGATCACAAACTGTCCCCTGATATTGCAGCTCCTGTATTTCTTCTCTCTCACCACTTGGTTCAGCACGTTGAATATGTTGTCAGAACACATTCCTTTCTCCTACCTGTGGTTTGTATACTGGCTAGTATGACCGAATGGGAGGAAGGAGAACCTAACTGGTCAGTTGGTTCGACTCCCCCCCTCTGGGGACCTTTTAGGAAGCGTGGACTGCCCCTTCAGCCACACCTAGACAGATGCATTCTAGCACAGAAGCTAATTTTATCAATAATTTGACCTTTCTGATGATGATATTAGCTATAAATACCACAGAACTCTCACCAAAGGGTTGCTTCTATAGATAGTAGTTACAACATCTTCTGGACCATCATGTAGGAAAAAGTGAAATATATTTTCCTCATGAGGGCCAGGCATGGTGGTGCATGCCTTTAATCCTAGCACTTGGGAGGCAGAAGTAGGAGGATTGCTGTGAGTTTGAGGCTACCCTGAGACTACATAGTGAATTCCAGGTCAGCCTGAACTAGAGTGAGCCCCTACCTCGAAAAAAAAAAAAAAAAAAAAAAAAAAAAAAAGGAAGAAGAAGAATGAGGAAAGGGCTGAAGATATGGCTCAGTGGTTAAAGGCACTTGGCTGCAAAGCCTGATGGCCCAGATTTGAGTCCCCAGCACCGAAGTAAAGCCAGATGCTCCAAGATGGTGTATGTATCTGGAGTTCATTTGCAGTGGCCAAAAAGCCCTGTCTATGTCTGTCTCTCCCCACCCTTTCTCCCTTCTCTGCTAAAAAACAAATAAATAAAATAATTTTTCAAATAAATCAGAATGAAGGACCTTGGAGTATAGCTCAGTGGCATAGCATTTGGCTAGTATGTGTATGGCACTGGGCCCAATTCCCAGCACCACACACACACTCTCTCTCTCTCTCACACACACACACCATGAGCCAGGCATAGGGTTATATGCCTGTCATCTTAGTACTTAGGAGGCTTGGCCAGGAGGATCACGAGTTTGAAGCCAGCCTGGGTGACATGAAGAGACCTTGTCACAAAAAAATGTTAAAGCCAAAAACAAACAAAAATAAAGATCTCTGCTACAGTGAGACCTGTGCCAGCTGCTGTCCCACTCACTGAAGCTCTCTCCCCTGATCTGTGTCGTCCACACCCACCCAGAGCTAACACTGCTGGTCCAAGAGCGATCAGGAACATTGAGTGAGGGTGTGCATGCAGGAAATCTGACAGATGCCCAGTTCCTCATAAACCTCCTAGGATGTTGGCTGCTGCAATCATTCGTCTCAGAAGATGGTCAATAGCATTTCGGGAACAGTGACATAACCAGAGAGGGAAATGACAAGGAAAGGACATTTCTGCCCATGGTTCCGTAAACATTTGTCCATTCTCTAATGTCCTAATGTTCTACCTGCAGCTGGACCTTAAGTGAGATGAGCTCCTGCCCTGGAATTCTTTGTCTTTTTATCAGAAGCTAAAAATGAAAAGGTTCAGATCTGCTAGTGGTGCCTGGAAGTTCACAGAAAAAAAAAAAAAAAGAAAGAAAAGAAAAACCAGCCCATGCTAATTAGTTGCTACCAGAGCTGTTCAGTGTGGCAATAAGCTGTGAATTTATGGTTTTGTTAAGAGTCAGGATACATCGGAAATCTTTTATATAATATTAGATATGAAAATACACACCATCTGGACGTCTTGCTGGTACCTTGAAACACCGGCATCTCTCAGGAATCAAACCCATTTTACCTGCTAGGGAATAAAACACCTGTTCCACATATTACTTCACACTGGGTGATGAACATTTCTACCATCTCCAGCCAGAAAGAAAAAAAAAATAAAAATAAACTGTGGCTTCACATTGTTTCATGGATTTTAAAAAGCAAGCAGGGTTGGGGGGCTGTTTTGCTTTCTAGCTAGAAGAAGGCTCTGCAACAGCCCCAAACATTCAGGGGAGACCTGCCTAGTATCGATAAAAATGCATTTTTCCTCTCTCATTATAAATCTGCAGATCAAGACACGGAGTGAGAGGAGCTAACTGCATGTTGGCGGCTGGCTGCGTCTGTAACGGATAGTCCCAAAGTGGGCAGAAGGCTGTAATTCACCAGTGGATCTTGCTGATGACAGAGTAGTTGAACAGTCGATGACCAGCCCTAGAATCCTGAGAGAGAAGAAGGCTTTGTGTTCCATTTCCCCAAGGCATCTGCTCTTAGTCTATAGATATCCACCTCTGAACATGGAAGTGAGCTCCTCCAGGGAATGTCTTCTCTTTTCACTTGCACTCCCTTTTGTTCTTCATTCCACCCCAAAGTGCCCTGTGAAAGAATAAAGCCTTTGGGCTGGAGAGATGGCTTTGCGTTTAAGGTGTTTGCCTTCAAAGCCAAAAGACCCAGGTTTGATTCCCCAGGGCCCATGTAAGCCAGATGCACAAGGGGGCGCATGCATCTGGAGTTCGTTTGCAGTGGCTGGGGCCCTGGCAAGCCCATTCTCTCTCTCTCTCCCCCTTCTCTCTTCACCTGCGTATCATTCTCTCTCTCTCAAATAAAGAAAACTAAAATATTTTAAAACTAAAAAAGGAATCAAACTTCTACTTTCTTTCTCTTTCCTTCCTTCCTTCCCTCCCCCTGCTCTCTTTTCTTTCTTTCTCTCTCTTTTTGTTCTCTCTGTAATTAAAATAATGGGATCATCCTTAAAAATATCACAATGATTCCTTAATACCTTTCAACTATATGCAATCAAAGTTCGAGCATCCAATTGTTCTATGATATTTTTTCGGAAGCTTATCTTTCTGAGTAAGAATTCAGATGAGATGAAGATTTCCTGTTTACTTGACCATTACTTGTTTTCTAGGGACTCCTACAGCCTGGATTTTGCTGGTACCCTCTCTGTGTCATTAATATGTCCTTAAGTCCTGTGTAATAGGATATACCATATGTCATCAATATACATGCGTGTGTATTGTTTGTATGTATGTATGTATGTATGCATGTATGTGTGTGTATATATATATATATATATACACACACACACATATATATATGTATATACACATATATTTATACACACACACACACATATATTCCAAAACTGGGAATGGTATATGGGCCCTCCAGTCTGGTCCCAAGGACTGCTCAGCATCCCTGGGATGATATTTCTCTACCTTCTCAGTGGACAGAGCTGGGTGGCATCTACACCAGAACTCCACTGCTAATTCAAATTCAAGACACAGGACCCGTTGACCTCAATCCTGGTGTGGTGGTGAACACTTATAATCCCAACACTCAGAAGGTGGGGACAGAAGGATAAGGAGTTCAAAGTCATCCTCAACTACATAGTGAGTTTAGCATAGGAGGCTACAAGTAGACCACAACTCAAAAACCTAGACTCAGAGCTGGAGAGATGGCCCAGTGGTTAAGGCATTTGCTTCCAAAGCCGAATGGCCTGCATTTTATTCCCCAGTACCCATGTAAAGCCAGATGCACAAAGTGGTGCATGTATCTGGAGTTCATTCATAGCAGCTGGAGGCCCTGGCATGCCCAATCTTTCTGTCTCTCTTCTCTCTACCTCTCTCTGTGTTCACAAATAAAAATATTTTTTAAAAGACTCAACCAAACAACCTCCCCATATACTCTTCAATCTTCAGTCTGTTCCTCTTGTTTCCTCTGCCAATAATCCCAGTTCTTAAAAACGGCAACAGAGCTGGAACTGAAATACCCATCATTGCTCAGTGTCTTTGTCCACATAGACTCGCAGTCAGGTCAGGGTGGCAGGACTTACTCTACCAGTGAGTCTATGATCACTGAAAGTAATTTTTTTTTTTGAGGTAGGGTCTCACTCTAGCCCAGGCTGACCTGGAATTCACTATGTAGTCCCAGGCTGGCCTTGAACTCACAACGATCCTCCTACTTCTACCTCCTGAGTGCTAAGATTAAAGGCATGTACCACTACACCTGGCAATTTATGAAAGTTTAACTTCCTTTTATCCACAAGCTATGTCCCAAGAGATTTGTCAACCTACAAAATTTTACTATTACACAAGCTTCTTTCTTTTTCTTTTGTTATACATGCATGAATTTATTTGTTCTATTTTGTTTCTCTTTCTAAAAAAATCATTTTTTTTATTTTATTTTTATTTTATAAGTGTGTCAAATATTTACAGAGTGTGAAAGTCAAATCTACAAATAAGACAAATTCCATAAAATCTAGCATCTGTCCATGTCCTCGATTCCTTTCCCCCATAACATAGCAATGCCATATATATACATATATATATATATATATATTTTGGTTTTTTGAGGTAGGGTCTCACTCTAGCCCAGGCTGACCTGGAATTCACTATGTAGTCTCAGGGTGGCCTTGAACTCATGGCAATCCTCCTACCTCTGCCTCCCGAATGCTGGGATTAAAGGCGTGCGCCAACACGCCCAGCAGCAATGTTATTTTTGAAAATCACTTTTCACTTAGGTTTTTGTGTTTTCAAAGATAATTAAGTTGTGGTTTAACCCTTTGTTTGCCTGTTAATAAAACAAAAGTTGATATATTAATTATCTATCATGTCTTTCTCTCTATCTACTCATGCCTTGCTTTAAGTAGTAGCTTACTGTGAATATTTTTTTTCACTTTCAGTACATGTATAGTATTTCCTCATAGCATATGAAGAGTTTATTTCTTATTTCTTTTAAAAAATAATATTATTTATTTATTTGCAAGGAAAGAGAATGAATGCCAGGACCTCTGGCTGCTGAAAACAAACTCCAGATGCATGCGCCACTCTGGGCATCTGGGTATGCATGGGTACCATATTATTCTTAAACTGTGGGAATCTATGTGGGATTATACAACTGAGTGAGCAGGTTTTAAAAAAACCTGGCCACACTAGAATGTTTTCAAACAAACAATAATCAAGAATGAACTCACGGAGAGATGGTTTAGCAGCTAAGTGCTTGCCTGCGAAGCCTAAGGACCCCAGTTCGAGGCTCCATCCCCCAGGACCAATGTAAGCCAGATGCACAAGGTGATGCATGCATCTGGAGTTTGTTTGCAATGGCTGGAGGCCCTGGTGCACCCATTCTGTCTCTTTTTCTCTCTCTCTCTTCCCTTTTCTCTCTCTGTTGCTAATAAATAAACATAAGCAAAATTTTTAAAAATTTAACTCAAAATTGTGGTCTCATTAACCTGAGGTGTTTCATTCAATGCTCACCCATGTTGAGTGGCATAACGTCACTGTGATTTTGATTCTGAACACACCACATGTGCACTTTGCATTACACATGGAAGTCTATCACATAACACCCACAACTGCTACCTGAAACACACTAGCTCTGATGTGATCATTGTAGGTTATGAATTATTATATGTGCTTATTGTAGGTTCTAATTGTGTTATATGTGATTGTACGTTACTGTGCATTATTATTGCATGTTCTTATTGCATTGCATGTTATTACTGTATGTTACATTTAAAAAATTAATTAACTAATTAATTATTTTTAAACTTAAGACTTATTTTTATTTATTTATTAGAGACGGAGAGAGAGGAAAAGAGAGACAGAAAGACAAAGTGAGAATGAGCACGCCAGGGCCTCTAGCCACTGCAAACAAACTCTAAGACACATGTGTCACCATGTGCATCTGGCTTACGTGGGACCTGGAGAATCGAACCTGGGTCCTTAAGCTTTGCAGGCATGTGCCTTAACTGCTAAGCCATCTTTCCAGCCTCAATTATTTATTTATTTGAGAGAGAATGGACATACCAGGGCCTCTAGCCACTGAACTCCAGGCACATGTGCCACCTTGTGCACCTGGCTTTATGTGGGTCCTGGGGAATCAAGCCTGGATCCTTTGGCTTTGCAGGCAAGTGTCTTAAATGGTGAGCCATTTCGCCAGCCTTGTATGTTACCTTTTTAATGCACATGCAAAGATTTCTGTTCCTACAGAAACATAACACTTTTATTATGGGAAATAGGCTTAATAATTTCCTGCCATCATTTCTCGATGTGTGAATAACAAAATAGTATATCTTCTCATCTAATTAGCATCTATTCTTTCTTTAGACAGGATGTGGCATTACCTTCTCGTTGCTGGCACCAAACACCTGAGCAGAAGCAGCTGAAGGAAGGAAGGGGTGTGTTTCTAGCTGATAGCATTGAGGGGAGCTTTCATCATCGTGGGGAAATCATGGCATGTGCAGACATCAGTCCTCACAGAAGCAGGAAGGGTGGGGGGAGCTTGCCGAGTATGGTAAGCCAGCTCCCAGCAGCACATCTCCTCCAGCAAGGTTCCACCTTCCAAAGGCTCCAGCAACTGAGTGCTAAGTATGAGGCCTAGTGACAAACGTGAGGCTTGGGAGGACATTTGACATTCAGGCATAGGCTCTCGAGTCCACACTGACCTTGAACTTGCCATATAACTGGAGGAAGATAACCTTGAACTTCTTGCTCTCCTGCTTGCACCTCCAGAATGCTGGGATTACTGGCATGAATATGCCCAGTTTGTGGGGTGCTGGGGATCAAACCCAGGCCTTCAGGCAAAGTAGGCAAATAGCCCCAGCCCCAGGCCAGCATCTTTCTTGCTGGATAGAATAGCAATCACGTTTTACCTATCCTTCTTATTTATTTATTTGCGGGAGTGGGGGGAGATAGAGAGAGAGAAAGAGAGAGAGATGAGTGTACCAGGGCCTCCCATCATTGCAAACAAACTCCAGATACACACACCACTTTGTGCATCTTCCTTTACATGGGTACTGGGAAATTAAATCGGGACCATCAGGCTTTGCAAGCAGGTGCCTTTAATCAAGGAATCATCTCTCCAGCCCCCTAATCATTTTCTTTAGAACACAAATGAAAAGATAGTCCCTCCTTTAAGGGATATTTGTTGGAAAATGTTTCAGCGCAGCAACAAAACATAGAGAGGTTTATAATGAGTCCTTCCCTCCTTCCAGTTAGCCAAGGAGTAAAGTGTTGTTAACAAACAAAAGAGTTAATTACTTATGAAAATGGTCACACTCTTTTTCCGGTCATGTTTCTTAACTTCATTTGATCTAAACGTTTGGCTTCCTCTGCATCCTGCTGATTATCAGTGTGAGTTCTATATCTTCTGAACTATCTTGTACTAACAATAAAAAAGGGGTGGGGCTGGAGAGATGACTTAGCATTTAAGGCACCTGCCTGTGAAACCTAAAGACGCAGGTTCAATTCCCCAGTACCCACGTAAGCCACGTACATGGTGGCAAATGCATCTGGAGTTTATTTGCAGCAGATGGAGGCCCTGCCATGCCCATTCTATTTCTCTTTCCCCTCTCTGTAATAAATAAATAAAAATAAAAAGTTTAACAAAAGGACAGACTAGATTTGTGTTCTCCGTCTTCTCTCTGGTAATGTTACCAAGCTTGTATTCCACAGTTAGTACTGATCCACACAGGGCGTAAACACCCCAGTGAGAAGAATGTGCAGGTAGAACAAGCAGAAGTGGTCATGTGATTTCTGTCCTTGAGTCTATTTATATGATGCACTCCATTTATTGATCTATGTTTGTTGAACCATCCCTGCATCTGTGGCATGAAGCCCACTGGGTCATGGTGTAGCAACTTGCTCTGCAAATATTGTGTTGAGAATTTTTATATCTATGCACATCAGGAACTTTGGTCCATAATTTCCTTACTTGGTTGTGTTATTATCTGGTTTTGATATCAGGGCGATTAATACTGGCTTCATAGGAAGACTTTGGAAGCATTCCTTCTCTCTCTGTTCCATGAAATCATTGGAGAAGTATCAGCTTTAGTTCTTCCTTAATGGTCTGCTAGAATTCTGCTCTGAATCCATCTGGACATGAGCAATCTTTCTTTGTGTTTGGGAGTTTTGTTTTTTTAAATATATTTTATTTATTTATTTGAGAGAGTGGGGGGAGGGAGAGAGTAGGAGCACCAGGGCCTCCAGCCACTGCAAACAAACTCCAGATGCATGCACCCCCTTGTGCATCTGGCTTACGTGGGACTTGGAGAATTGAACTGGGATCCTTTGGCTTTGCAGGCAAATGCCTTAACCACTAAGCCATCTCTTCAGCCCCAAGTTTATATATATATATATTTTTAAATTACAGTTTAGGCATAGAGAGATGGCTCAGAGGTTAAAGCGCTTGCTTGCAAAGCCAGGTTCAATTCCCCACTATACATGTAAAGCCAGATACACATAGTGGCACATGCATCTGGAGTTTGTTTGCAGTGGCTAGATGCCCTGGCACACTCATTTTCTCTCAGTCTCTGTAATAAATAAATAAAAGATGAAATTATGGTTTGTATCTCATTACATGGTATAGATTGGTTCAAATTATTGATCTCATCTTGGTTTAATTTTAATAGATCTTTTGCATCTAAAAGTTGACCCATTTCTTTTAGAGTATCCAACTTATTGGTATATAACTTTTTAAGTAGATCCTTATGATTTTTTTGACTTTTGTTGGTGTCTCTTGTAATGTCTTCTTTTTTTACTTTATTTTATTTTTATTTATTTATTTATTAGAGATAGAGCAAGGGAGAGAGAGAGAGAGAGAGAGAGAGAAAGAGTAAGAATGGGTACGCCAGGGCCTCTAGCCACTGCAAACGAATTCCAGACACATGCACCCCCTTGTGCATCTGGCTAACGTGGGACCTGGAGAATCGAACTGGGGTCCTTAGGCTTCACAGGCATGTGCCTTAACTGCTAAGCCATCTCTCCAGCCCGATGTCTTCTTTTTTTTTAATTTTTTAAATTATTTTTTTGGAGAGAGACAGAGAGAGACAGAGAGAGAGAGGGGAGAGGAAGACAGAGATGGGCGCGCCAGCAGTGTCTCAGCTGCTGTGAACGAAATCCAGATGTGTGCGCCCCTTGTGGTCAAGTGTGGCATTGCGCCCTTGTGTCACTTTGCATCTGGCTAAATGTGGAACCTGGAGATTGGAACCACTGGAGATTGGAACCACTGTTCTTAGGCTTAGGACGCAGGCGCCTTAACCCCTAAGCCATCTCTCCAGCCCTGTCTTCTTTTTTGAACCTCTAAATTTATCAATTTGTGTCATCGCTCTTGGTTGGTTTGGCTGAGGGTTTGTTAATCTTGAGATGAGTGCACTGGGGCAATAGTGACAAAAGTGTTGTCTGTGAGGGCCGCTCCACAGGACAGAAATCGTGCCTGGTACTCTAAATCACACCAAAAGTCTGTGGTTAGACACTGGAGCCCTACAGGGCTCCAGTACTGTGGTTATGTTAACTGGACAGCATGTTAAACTGCTTTTCAACATCTGCGTTTGTTCCCATACTGCTCTGTCGCTGAGATGGAAGGTATCACGGGACAAACCAGCGAGTGGCTTCAGAGGTGACAATGGTCCCTGGTTACCAGCTAGCAAGAAAATGGACACCTGAGTTCTATAGCTGCAGGGAAATAACCTCCACCAACAAGAAGGTGTTCAAAGCTGATCACTCCCACGTAAGGATCACCATGGTACGTGGATCACCATGAGACCAGCTTTCTGGGACACAGCATAGACAGGCCCAGTACGCCCAATTCAATTAATCAAGTCCAGCTGTGAGAGAAGAAACTGGGGCTTTCACTCCTGATTTTGTGATAATTTGTCATGCTTTTTCAACTTTTTTGTTGTTGTTGTTGTTTTGAGGTAGGTTCTCACTCTAGCCCAGGCTGACCTGGAATTCACTCTGTATTCTCAGGGTGGCCTTAAACTTATGGCGATCCTCCTACCTCTGCCTCCTGAGTGGTGGGATTAAAAGCATGCGCTACCACGCCCGGGTTCAACTGTTTTATTTTATTAAAAAAATATTTTATTATTCATTTATTTATTTGAGAGGGAGAGATACAGAAATAGGCAGGTAGAGAGAGAGAGAGAGAGAGAGAGAGAGAGAATGGGTGTGCCAGGGCCTCCAGCCACTGCAAACAAACTCCAGATGTGTGAGCCCCCTTGTGCATCTGGCTTATGTGGGTCCTGGAGAATCGAGCCTCGAACTGGGGTCCTTAGGCTTCACAGGCAAGCGTTTAACCATTAAGCCATTTCTCCAGCCCCATGCTTTTTGTCTTAACATCTTATCATTTTAGTTATACCAATTTCCTTTTGCTAGTGCATTTTCAGGCTAGAGGCCCTGGCATGCCCATTCTCTCTCTCTTTCTCTCTCTCTCTCTCTCACATATCTATCTTCCTCTTTCTCTCTCTCAAATAAATAAATATAATATTTATATTAAAAAAAGAGTATAGGCATACCAGGGCCTCCTGCCACTGCAAACAAACTCCAGATGCATGTGCTACTTTGTGGATCTGGGTTTACATGGGTATTGGGGAATCAAACTCAGGTTGTCAAGCTTTGCAAGCAAGCTCCTTTAACTGCTGAGCCATCTCTCCAGCCCAAAGAACATGTGTGTGTGTATCATACACACATGCATATGTCTATTCACATTATCTTCCATCTTGTCTCGAGGAATTGCATTCACAAATTAGACAGAGTTCACTAATGCATAAAGTGTAGAGGTGAGGCTGTCTCAGTCAAGTGGAAAATGGTCCTGCGGGAGCACCATTTTGCATGTTCTCTTAATACTCTTAACTATAAGCTCTACGGAATGAGAAAGTGCCAATAAATTATAACCCTGAAGAAATACTGTTAACACCAAGAAGGTGGGCGGGCGGGGGGGGCAACTCTGGCAAGCTTATGTAAATTGAATCACATGTCATTTTTAACCTATATCTTGAACTTCGGTGAGAGCTAAAAGGAGAGTTTAGCTCCAAATAGATTTCAGAAAGGGTTTCGGAGGCTAGCTGCTATTCTAAATTTGACCATGGCTGCTTATACCTTTTAATTTAGCAGATTTAAAATGCTTGGCTTCTAGTAGCATGTTGTAAGGAGGTTATTTCTGGACTTTCCCTGTGAGTAAAGTGTAAAATTAGCAACCTTCTTTGGCAATTGAACATCTTCATTGCAAAGCTAACCCAACTCATCAGGCTGATAAGGACGAAGACTAAGGCAGCGTCCTTTGGCTAATAGTGAAACTCACTGTTGGTACAGATACCCGGAAGTCAAGTGTGAATTTTGGAGCCAACATAAATGATCTGCAGTGAATAGACTTCTCCATGCCTCAATATGTCATCCAATGAGACATTCCAATGAGAGTCATGTGGTGGTTTGAACCAGCTGTCCCCCATAAACTCATGTTTTGAATGCCTGGTCCCCAGCCTGGTGGCACTTTGGGAGGTGGAGTCTTGCTGGAAGAGGGGTGTTACTGGGGGTGGACTTAGGGGTGTTATAGCCAGCCGCCCCTTGCCAGAGCTCAGCTCACTCTCCTGCTGCTGTTGTCCACCTGCTGGGGCAGAGGTGACGTCCACCCTCTGCTCACGCCGTGCTTCCCCTGCCGTCATGGAGCTTCCCCTCGAGACTGTGAGCCAGAATAAATCTTTTCCTCCCATCAGCTGCTTTTGGTTGGGAGCTTTATCCCAGCAATGAGAAAGTAACCACAACAGGTCTTAATGGAAACACTGGGAAAGGAGACAAACACCAGTACTATGGGAGACAGAGACCTGGTTGCCTCACCTACCTCCACGGAGGCTGTCTGCTCTTGATCCAGAAGGAGTGGAGTGATGGCAGAGCTAATATTGTAAATTATCCATCTTGTAAAAGGATAGATTGAGGAAAAGAACCCTTGGCATAAAACTGGACCACTGTTGGGCTGGAGAGATGGCTTAGCGGTTAAGGGGCCTGCCTGCTAAGCCTAAGAACCCAGTTCCAATCCCCAGGTCCCACGTTTAGCCAGATGCAAAGTGACGCAAGGGCACAATGCCGCACTTGCCCACAAGGGGGCGCACGCATCTGGATTTCATTCGCAGCAGCTGAGACACTGCTGTCATGCCCATCTCTATCTGTCTCCCTCTCCCTCTCTCTCTGTCTGTCTCTCTTTGTGTCTCTCTCTAAAAAATTTAAAAAATGGACCACTGTTAAAGATCTCGTCAATTTTGTTGAGTGCTATATGTAAAACTCAATCTGACTGACTTAAAAACAAACCAAAATAAAAACACTATGATCCAGGTGTGGTGACGCATACCTTTAATCTCAACATTTGGGAGGCTGAGGTAGGAGGATCACTGTGAATTTGAGGCCAACCTGAGACTACATAGTGAATTCCAGGTCAGCCTGGGCTAGAGCAAGACCCGACCTTGAAAAAGGGAGGAGGGACTTAATAGGATGGTATTGTAGATAATGTAAGTAGAAGAACAGATTAATGGGGGTGAAAAGGCCTAAGTGAAGTCTGGGGAAGATATTGAAAGGTGGAGGGAGGCCTAATCAAAATCTAAGAGGATATAAATAGGTTATGTGGAAACCTACTTTTCGGGACAATGGAACACTCAGAAGCCATAAATTGTTACTAAAAAAAAATGAGGGTTCCTTCACAGTTTGTGGCGCCATGTAGACCTTTTTTTTTCTTTTTTGGTTCAGCTAGATTAAGTCAGATTAATAATATCAGATAAATAGGGCAAGTGTCAAGGCATTCGGGAATAAATTGAACATAACATTTCTGCAAAGCTTCCGAGCTGAGTGACTGCTCAGAAGGACCAGTCAGCTGACCTGCATTCATATTTCAAAATTCTCATCTTTGGTGGAAATCTTTTGTGATTTTTTTTCCTTTTCACATAAGCATCTTTGCATCTGGCTCAAGCAGAGGATGGGAGACCAATGTCTTCTGTACATATGTACATACCGTCTGCTGTATCCTATAATTTAAATTGTAACATATTCTCCTCCTGCTCTGCCCAGACTTCTGCTCCACTCAACCTGTCCCCTCTTTGCTTTTCCTTCAAGGGAGGGAGTTGGGTTCACAATACCTTGCTCAATGAGCAAAGCTTTCTTCTTGGGGAATTCACTTCACCCTTCCAGAAATCAAGGATGCAACTAGGATAAGAATTGGAAGTTGGGTTGGAAAGATGGCTCAGCAGTTAAGGCTCTTGCCTGAAAATCCTCATGGCCCAGGTTTGACTCCGCAACACCCATGTAAAGCTAGATGCACAGAGATGGGCATGCATCTGGAGCTCGTTTTCAGGGCAAAAACCCTGGAACATTTATTATATCTCTCTCCCTCTCCTTTCTCTCTGCTTGCAAAATAAATAAATAAAACATTCATATATTTTATTTATTTATCTTTAAGAGAGAAAGAGAGAGGAAGAGAGAATGGGCATGCCAGGGCCTCTAGTCACTGCAAATGAACTCCAGACCATGTGCATCAGACTTACATGGGTACTGGGGAATTGACCCTGGGTCCTTAGGCTTCACAGGTAAAAACCTTAACCCCTAAGCCATCTCTTCAGCCCAATAAGTAAAAAAATTATTTTTTTTAAAAAAAAGAATAGCAGGCTGGAGAAATGACTTAGTGGTTATGGCACTTGCCTTCAAAGCCAAAGGACCCTGGTTTGATTCACCAGGACCCATATAAGCCACAGATGCACAAGGTGGCTCATGCATCTGGAGTTTATTTCCAGCAGCTGGAGGCCCTGGTACAGCCATTCCCTTTCTCTCTATCTGCCCCTCTCTCTGTCTCACTCAAATAAATAAAAATGTTTTTGTTTTTAAAGAATAGAAAGTTGATGGCATACACCATATCTGCTCCAGGAGTGGGACCCAACTGCCATCAAACTCTGACTTATTTCTGCACTGATTGGCAGAGACCCGAAACCAAGGCTCTGGCCTGGCCTGGATGAATAGAATGTAGCATAACCATTCACAGATTAGCTCACGATATTCCCAGGGAATAAAAGGGGGTCACTGGGCTTGGGGTCAGACCCTTCACCTTAATGACCTCTAGGTCTGTGGGTTTCATTCTAGACATTGCTAATTTTCTGGGGGGGGGGAGTTTGTTTGCTATTTTTGTTTGTTTGTGTTTGTTTTTGTTTTATTTTGTTGAGGTAGGGTCTCACCCTAGCCCAGGCTGACCTGGAATTCACTATGTAGTTTCAGGGTGGCCTTGAACTCATGGCAATCCTACTACCTCTGCCTCCTGACTGCTGGGATTAAAGGCATGCACCACCATGCCCGGCTTCATCCTAGACATTGCTAATTTTCTAAAATCGAGTAAATACCTCTTGTTCTAATGACCTACTGATCACTTTCTCCAGGCCACTCCCCAGTAGCTATTGAGAACTGCACATATTAAAGCTGTTGAATTAGACATCTCTCATATAGAAGGCTTCAATTTATTCCCGAATGCCTTGACACTTGCCCTATTTATCTGATATTATTAATCTGACTTAATCTAGCTGAACCAAAAAAGAAAAAGAAAAGGTCTACATGGCGCCACAAACTGTGAAGGAGCCCTCATTTTTTTCCTAACTACAAAGCTTACTGCTTAATTGTACAAATACTTGTGGGTTTGGCACAGGCGAATGCCAATTTGTTGCTTTAATATAAAGCTGGAAAACAGGCCCTGGGTGCACATGACCTGCTAGATTCTCCAGAGAAGCGAGGCTCTGCAGGTAGGACTCAGCAAGTAGAAGCTTGCAGAAAATCTGAAAGGAAATATTTCTGGTGGTTATCAGATACACAGAAGAGATAATAAGAAAAACAGGCACGAACCCGCCCTGGGGGCAAAAAGGAATCTTTCTTTCTCCGCACAACTGTGCCTCCTGCCTGCCTCTCCGTGTTCGGTTTTAACTTTGGAAACAGATTACTAAGAATAGGAATGACTTGGGAATCATTACAGTTCGGCCTGAAAATGACAGTACTCAACCACGAGAAGCGGTGAAGTCATTAAAAATTGCAAATATGCTTTCCTTTCCACAGCTTTAAAAGAGCAAGGTGTGGTGTCCCGTCAGGAAGATGAATGGCTTCACGACAGGGATTCGCTCAGAGACCCCTGGGTACAAGTTTCACTGCTTCTCCGATCGCCTGTCTAAGTTAAATGTTCTGTGCTCTAAGGCAGCGCTCCTCATACTTAAATGTTGTGCATAGGAATGTCCAGAAGATTCTTGGACAAATGAGAGTTGTGATTCAGCATGTCTGACTTTGAATTGAGTGCTACTGGGCAGATTTTGAACAAGGGCCTTAAGTCTTAAGTCTTGCTGTCACATTAGCTGGTGGTCGTTCTTCTTCTTCTTCTTCTTCTTCTTCTTCTTCTTCTTCTTCTTCTTCTTCTTCTTCTTCTTCTTCTTCTTCTTCTTCTTCTTCTTCTTCTTTTTTTTGAGTTAGGATTTCACTCTAGCCCAGGCTGACCCAAAACTCACTATGTAGTCTCAGGCTGGCCTCAAACTCACAGTGATCCTCTTACCTCTGTCTCGCCCCAAGTGCTGGGATTAAAGGTGTGCACCACCACATCTGGCTGGTGGTCTTTCAAAGAAAGGCCCAAGCCAGGCGTGGTGGCACATACCTTTAATTCCAGCACTTGGGGTATGGGGCAGAGGTAGAAGGATCACTGTGAGTTTGAGGCCAGCCTGAGACTACATAGTGAATTCCGGGTCAGCTTGGGCTAGAGTGAGACCCTGCTTTGAAAAAGTGAAAAAAAAAAAAAAAAGAAAAAAGAAAAGCAAAGAAAAAAGAAAGTCCCAAATATTTTGTTGCATACACTGTCACAGCCAAGCAGGAGAATCATGCTGCTCTATGGAGCCAGAATTGAGATCCGTTCAAGATCCTAGAAGTTGAGGAAGAAAAGTCACGCATCAAGGTTGTGACTGAGTTTCAGAAACATGGTGTGTGTGGGGGGGGGATCCTTCTGTAATCTCTGTTTCCAGCTACTTTGGCTGGGACAAGAATATTTGACAACACCTGTCCATAGACCAGAGTCACCAATTATAGCAGATGCCAAGGTGAGTGTTCGTGCCAAGAGCAGGCATCTCTATAGCAGCAGAGCATGAGAGGAGCCCAGGAGGCTGTGAAGTTGTAAGCCGCAGCCCCTGAAGATGCTTAGAGCTTGGGGAGGAAAGTTGTAGAAAACAGCATAGCAGTTCCTTAAACAATTAAAAATGGAGCCTAATGTAGTGGTACATGCCTATAATCCTAGTACTTGGGAGGTTAAAGCAGGTTTCAGACCAACCTGGGCTATCCAGTGAGAACCTGGCTCAAAAACAAAACAAGCAAAACAAGGGGTGGATGTGGAGCTCAGAGTAGAGCTGGCTTTAGATGATAGAAGGCTCTGAGTTTGATGCCAAATAATGCAAAATGAATAAATAATTAAATTAAAATATAATCGAGGGCTGCAGAGATGGCTCAGCAGTTAAGGTGCTTGCTTGCAAAGCCTAATGACCCTGGTTTGATTTCCCTCTACCCACGTAAAGTCAGATGTATAAAGACACATGCATTTGGAGTTTGTTTGCAGTGGCTAGAGGCCCTGGCATGCCTGTTCTCTCTCTCTTTCTCCTTCTACCTTTTCTCTTTCTCTGTTAAATAAATAGATAAAAATATATAATTGAGCAATTCCATTTCTGGGTATATACTCAATTGGAATGAAAGCTGGTCTCAATGAGATGCTAGTACATTCTTGTTCACAGCAGCTTTAGTCATGATACCAAAGTGCAAGGCACATAAGTGTGCACCCCAGATGAACAGGTAAACGAAATGTGATGGACACATGCAATGAAATACTAGTCAGCTCTACAAAGGAAGGAAATTCTGACAGAGCGACAGTGTGGGTGACCCTTGAAGACATTCTGCTAAGTGAAATAAGCCAGGCACGAAAGGACAGATACTGCATGATCTGACTCCTGTGAGGTGCCAAAATATGAGATTCTTCTAAACGGAATGTACGGTGGAGGCTTCCAGTGGCTGCAGAGGGAAAAAGAAGCTCTTATTTAATGGGGCCAGAGTTTCAGTTGCATAAGACAGAAAGTGTCCTGATGTTTGGTTGCATAACAACATGACTGTACTTAATACTCACTGACCGGTGCTCAAAATTCAGGATGGTAAATCTTATGCTGTATGTATTTTACAACAATTTAGAAAAACATAGTAATAACCAAAAACAAAAGGCAACTCAAGCATTCCCCAGATCCTTGAGTGGATGAGACAGCACAGGAATTTTGTCTGCTATGTGCCATGCTTGGATTTAAGAGATCTGCAAAGTCTCCAGTCCATGAGGGGGATGCATGTGGCAGTACCTAAGGGAGTATTTGTCTATTAAAATGATAACAGTTAAGGGCTGAAGAGATGGGTCAGTGGTTAAGGCACTTGCCTGCAAAGCCTAATGGCCTGGGTTCAATTCCCCAGTACCCACGTAATGTCAGATACACAAGGTGGCACATGCATCTGAAGTTTCTTTGCAGTGGCTAGAGGCCCTGGCATGCCTGTTCTCTCTCTCTCTTTCTGGATCTTGTCTCTCTCTGCTTACAAATAAAATAAACAAAAAATATTTTTAAAATGATAACAATTCAATAGAATAATTCTGTGTCACATACTGTGGCAACAAAGTTATGGTCGTTATTTGCATTAACCTCATTTTAACTGTCAGTATCATCCCATTTCCAAATGAGGAAACTGAGTCAGGGCATAAAGTTTTCTGCAAGAATAAGAAGTAAAGCCAGGCATGGTGGCACACGCCTTTAATCCCAGCACTCAGGAGGCAGAGGTAGGAGGAATGTTGTGAGTTCAAGGCCACCCTGAGACTACATAGTGAATTCCATGCCAGATTGGGCTAGAGTGAGACCCTACCTTGAAAACCCAAAAATAAAGTTAAATTAAATTTTAAAAAGAGTAAGAAGTGACACCAAACCCACACTAAAATTGTGCTCTTACTGCCCCCACCATGTCATAAAAGTCTAGTCAAAGTCATTTAAGGTTCAGTCCTAAAGGCTGGTGTTATGTTGGGTAGATACGAGACCCACTGAAAAATGCTGCTGAAAGAGACTGGTGGCTCAAACAGGTATTTAGAAAGCTTGAATACCTTTCCACCAAAGAAAGCCTTGGATTGCAACAGGAATGTATTTTGAAGCCCTCTGACCTCATAAAAGTCTACATGTTGATATATTCTGTTACTAGAGAGTCCCTAGATTTAAAAGAAAGAAAAAAGTCAGGCAATGATATTTCTTGACTAGATTAAATGACTTTATGAACTTTGACTGTGTATATACTTAAACTCCTTAAAGGCTGTAAAAACATTTGAGGGCTTTTAAAAAATACTTCATTCAGAGTTAAAGGCCATATTGAATAGTTTATGGGATAATAAGGACTAAATAGACAGAAATATATACACACAGAAAAGTAAACACCATTGTTTTGTCCAAAAGGAACAATAGGGCTGGAGAGATGGCTTAGTGGTTAAGGCACTTGCCTTCGAAGTCATGTTCAATGCTTCAGATCCCATGTAAGCCAGACACAAAAAGTGATGCACGTGCACAAGGATGTACATGTGTACAAAATGGTGCACGCATCTGGAGTTTGTTTATAGTGGCTGGAGGCCCTGGTGCACCAATTCTCTCTCTCGCTCTTTTGCATAAAAGTAGGCCAGTCTGTTGGGCTTTACTCAAAAAAAAAAAAAAAAAAAAAAAAAAAGGAACAATAAAAGCCAGAGACTGTCTTTGAGAAGTCTTGTAGAGATGAGCCTGCATTCTCAGACTCACGTGAAAGCTGGGTCCTATGTCTCTCTGTTGTTCGTGTGCTTTTGTAGTCAGCTCCATGTCGCTGAGATGAACTTCCGAACCAGACACAACTTATAGAAGGAAGGGTTGATTTCAGCTTACAGATGCAAGGGGACGTGCTATCAATGGCAGAAGAAGCTGCCTCCCATTCATAAATCTAAGCAGAGACATGCCACCAGACAGCCAGCACCTCAGGTAAGCCCAAAGGGACAGCAAACAGCAGGGAACCTGCAGCCAGAGCAGTAAAGCTCAGACTACTCAGCATGCATTTAGACTAGAATCAGATCCCCTCCAAAAAACACACCTTAAGGCTGAACCCCAGGATCCACCAGCCAGGCAGCTGGAAATCCAAGTTACAAGCTTTAATCAAAACACCAGAGTCTGTTGGGGGAGAGACACTCAAACTACACACCTGCTGTGTGGTAGGTTCTGTGCTAGACCTTTGTATACTGATTCCATCTGACCCTCACAGGCCTCCCACAGGCAGAACATTGAATTTGATGGCTGGAGAAAGGGTTAGTGTTTAAGGTGCTTGCCTACAAAGTCTAAGGACCCAGGTTTGGTTCCCCAGTGCCCATGTAAGGCAGATGCACAAGATGTCTGATAGTTTGTTTACAGTGGCTGGAAGCCCTGATTGCACCCATCCTCCTCTCTCAAATAAATAAATAAATAAATAAATAAAATATTTAAAAATATTTATTAAATTCACCAGTGCACACGTGAGGAAACTGAAGCCCAGAGAGTTTGAGTGACTTGCCCAGAGCCACACTCATCATTAGCAGAGGCAGGCTATAGATGCGGATCAGATCTCTCTGACATCTAAAGCTGGGTGGCTTCAGAGAATGAATGTCAGGTAAGAGCTGGGGCACTGATCACAGAGAGGCAAGGCAGTGGTGTAAAGGGCAGGAAGTGGGAGCTCACAGAACGTGACGTCAAGGGCTTTGGAATGCCATTGCTATATATGTGCCTTTATGCACCTCTTCCAACTTGGATAGTATTCTACGTTTTTAGTAAACGCTGGGCCACTGCTTCAGGGCAAAAGCTGATTCCCTTTCAATGAGGTATTTACTTATTACATGATTCAAATGCTTGAATGTATTTTTTCCGCCGTGAATTACTGTCAGCCCCTCCTGGTATCTGAGGCTTGATCATCACGGAAGATGGATATAGGAATAAGACACAACCATGGAGCCCACTTGGGGATGCCTTAGCGGAAACTTGTTGTTGTTTTGACGTAGGGTCTTGCTCCAGCCCAGGCTGACCTGGAATTCACTATGTAGTCTCAGGCTAGCCTCGAACTTATAGAGATCCTCCTACCTCTGCCTCCTGAGTGTTGAGCTTAAAGGTGTGCATCACCAGCCCTGTTCCGTGGAAACTCTTAATGACAGCTCATTGGGTGTCTAGGGAATAGGAACTCAAAGGGATCAAGTACAACCTTTCTGCCGCTTTGCCATTTACAGAGTATGGGGGTGGTCATTAAAGGAAATGTTTACAAATAAAACAAGATCAGCTGAGATGGAGGCAAAGCTGAGAGGACATTGAGGAGGGAGCTTGATTGGGAAGGGCTCAGCATTCAGCAGAGAGTGGGAAGAGACAAGACTTATGATTCAGTTGATGGATAAGTGGACAGTCACAAAACGAGAGAGAGAGAGAGAGAGAGAGAAAGCAGTAAAACCTGGGCCAGCTGTGGTGGTGCACACCTTTAATCCCAGCACCAGGGAGTCGGAGATAGGAGGAAGGTTAGTTGGGGGCCAACCTGGGTTACATAGCAAGACACTGAGTCAAAAACAAAAATTAGGGCTGGGAAGATGGCTCTGTGGGTCAAGTGCTTGCTGTGCAAACATGAGGACCTGGGTTTGGATCTCCAGAACCCACACAGAATGCTGAGCAGGGTGGGGCAGAGCTGTAATTCCATCACAGGGGAAGTGGCGCTCGGGAATCCCCAGGGTTCACTGACTAACTATTATAACCAAATCAATGAACTCCACGTTCAGGGAGAGCCCCTGTCTCAAGCCATAAAAGTGAAAAGTGACTGAGGAAGATACCTGAGGTCGAACTCTGGCCTGCCTAGGTACACGAATGTACAAAGGCATGTTCACCAGCACACATATTAACATGTCTATACACAGGCACATACTTCCCACACCACACACAAAACAAACAACAACAACAACAACAACAAAAAAAACCCACCAGAAACCTCTAAACCTAAAAGATGGCAGTGAGTCACCAATGTTTTAACTGGAAAACGATGGGTCAAGGATGCTTATGACAGAGAAGGCATGCAAAAGTTCTCTCATTAGTTCAGATGGTGATGACACTTATGAGAGTGTCACCACTAACATACAGCCAAGGAGAAAACTTGAGCAAAGTGTCAAAAAGTGAGTTGACCAAACTTGGGGATGAATTGTAAACGTGGGATTTTAAAAGGGTCTTTCAACAAATGGACAAGTTGACTGATCAGGAGACAATGGGTTTGAGTCACAGTTGAAAAAAACATGGATTCCTGCCAGCAAACGTTCACCCACTTTTTCTCATTTTCAGGGAGGCCACCATTTCTTATTGGTTATTTTTAAAAAACATTTTATTATGTATTTGCAAGTGCGGGGGTGGGGACTAGGCATGCCAGGGCCTCCAGCCACTGCAAATGAACTCCAGACTCATGCACCATTTTGTGCACCAGGCTTTATGTGGGCACTGGGGAATCAAACCCTGGGCCAACATGCTTTGCAAGCAAAGACTTTTACCACTGAGGCATCTCCCCAGTCCTAAGAGACTCTTCTTAAGGAGACCCCCAGTTGCGAGATGGAAGAGGACTCCCAACGTTCTCTCCTTGCCTCCACACGCGCGCGCACACGGATACACACACACACGCCATGTTAATCTGCACACACATGTGCATACACCACACACCCATGACACCGTACATGTGACACACACTCATACACATACAAAAGTCCCATAGTCAAGGTTTCATGCCCACAGTGGTGGTGCTACTGGGAAATGATGGGGCCTGGTGAAAGGTTTTAAGTCAACAGGGTTGCACGCTTAAAAGGGATAGTAGGCCAGGCATGGTTTAATCCCAGCACTCTGGCAGAGCAGAGGCAGGAGGATTGCTATGAGTTCAAGGCCATTCTGAGACTACATAGTGATTTCCAGATCAGCCTGTGCTAGAGAGAGAGATCCTACTTTGGAAAAAAAAAAAAAAGGGTGCTAGTAGGAGCCAGGTCCCTTCCTCTTCTGTCATTCATTTCTTTTAAAAAAATTTTTAAATTGATTTATTTGAGAAGGGGGATTAGAGAGAGAAAGAGAGAGAGACAGATAGAATGGGTGCACCAGGACCTGTATACTGCAAATGGAACTCCAGATGCATGTGCCACCTTGTGCAGCTGTCTTTACATGGGTACTAGGGAATTGAACTTGGATCCTTAGGCTTTGTAGGCAAGTACATCCAGCCCTGTCATTCCTTACTTATCACAGTCATGAGGTGAGTGACTTTACTCTTCATACTCCTCACGTGGTGCCATGTAACAGTGCCAGTCCATCACGGACAAGAGCTTACAGCCCTTTTCTCTTAAAGTTGACTGCCTCAGATAGCTAATACACAGTATCTTAATCCACAAGCACAGTTGCTTATTCCTTGAGTGATCCAGTTGGAACTGGAATCTATGACTTCCGCTTCCATCTGGAGTTGGTGCCGACTTCTCCCTTCCACTTGGCCAGCCACTCCTCTCAATGACAGGAGGTTATAATATAACATGGCCCGATTCATCTGAAAGATGACTCAGAGCCACGGGTGGGAGAGAGGGAATTTTTGTCGGCCAGCCGCGCTGCGGAGGCCAGTTCAAGTGACTCTAGGGTGGCAGCTGTGCTTCCTACAAGTTGGATTTTCTGGGAACTGCATGATAAAGTGGCCTCGTTGTCGTCTGCTTTGCTCTTAACTGTTTGGATACTTTATCTTCAAAGAATACTGGTCAGTCCCTGGAGTGAATAATGAGTTTCCCTGAAGACAAAAGGTCTTGGTTAATGTAGCTAGCAAATAACTTAGCACTTACTGGAGTGACAGATCAAACGACCTTGCTTAGGTCAGGCACATGGGGATATACTATTAGTTTCTTTCTTAGTTTCAGGCCTGGAGACATGGTTTAGTGGTTAAGGTGCTTGCCTATGAAGCCTAAGGACCCAGGTTCGATTCCCTGGTACCCATGTAAGCCAGATGCACAAGGTGACACATGTGTCTGGAGTTCATTTGCAGTGGCTAGAGGCCCTGGTGTGCCCATTCTCTTTCTCTCCTGTATGTATGTATGTATGTATGTATGTATGTATGTATGTATGTATGTATGAATATATACATATATATGTCTGTCTTTTTCTCTATCTTAACTAAATAAATAATTTATTTTCAAAAACTCTATTGAAGTGCAATTTGCAAACCATAAATGCACCAGTTATAAGTGTAAAAGGCATTGATTTTTAGATACATTGAGTATCACAACCAATCTAGTTTTAGAACATTTTCTCTAAAAAAGTTTATTTACTTGAGAGAGTGAAAGAGGCAGATAGAGAGAGAATGGGCCTCTAGCCACTGAAAATGAGCTCCAGATACATGCACCACCTTGAGCATCTGGCTTTATACGGGTACTGGGGAATTGAACCTGGGTCCTTTGCTCCCACCCTCAGGTACAGGCAATGACTTATCGGCTTGTTATCCACCTTCTAGAGAGTTCATATGAATGAAATCATAGAACAGGGCTGGAGAGATGGCTCAGCAGTTAAGGCACTTGCCTGCAAGCCTAACAACCTGAGTTCGATTCCCCAGTACCCATGTAAAGCCAGATGCACAAGGTGGTGCATGTATCTGGAGTTCATTTGCAGTGGCTGGAGACCCTGCTGTGCCCATTCTCTCTCTCCCTCTCTCTCTGTTTGCAAATAAATAAATTTTTTTTTAAAAATGAAATCATACATCTTTCAGTACTGACTTCTTTTCCTTAGCATGTTGGCTCATTTATCTTCTTACAAGTTACAAAGTTTCATATAGAACACATAAATCCCTTATGAAATGTATGATTTGCAAATATTTTCTCTCATTTAAGTGGTGTCTTTTGAAATGCAGAAGGATTTCAGTTTGATGCAGTTCAATTTATCAGATTTTTTCCCTTTGAGATCACGCTGTAAGTACAGTAGTTAAGAACTATGTTCCTAACCTGAGAACACAGATTTTTTTTTTCTCCTATGTTTTCTTCTGGAAATTTTGTTGTTTTTGCTAGGGTTAGATCTACAATCCCTCCTCATAACACCTACATGAAGAACAGACACAAGATTATGTTCATTGGGATAAAATCCAAGGGCTGGAGGGCTGGCTTACTATTAAAGCACTTGCCTGCAAAGCCAAAGGACCCAGGTTCAATTCTCCAGTACCTGCTTAAGCCATATGCACAAAGTGGTGCATGCGTCTGGAGTTCATTTGCAGTGCCTGGAGGCCCTGGTGCACCCATTCTCTCTATATATCTGCCTCTTTCTCTCTCTTAAATAAATAATTTTTAAAAATCCAATATCATTTTCATTTTTAGGTATTCTTGAGGTCAAAAAAAAAAAAAATCACTTTACTTTGGGTCCTTTAGGACAAGCGTGCTTTGGGTGGGGAAAACGGACAAGCATATGTGACTTTGATGTGAGTGTGAAGGAGGAAAGCGTTGGGCTGGCATTTGCTGATCCCGTGTCCTTTTCCAGGTCAGCCAATGAGAATGTGCTAGATGTACCAGCAAGTAGAACTGGCCATCTGGCTGCAGCCTAAAAAGATGAAAAGTGGCTATTTAAGTCAGCCGTCTATCTGCTGTCCTCAGAACATAGTACATCTGCGTACTCAATAAATACAAATCAGTTATAAATTCCATTTCTCCTTACCCGTCTGTGTTCATTTGGTTACGGGAAAGGTTGAAGGCACAGGTGGAAGGAAACAGGCGGACAAGGTAATGGATTAGCATGAACTTGACAAGAAGCAAAAACCGTTCTGCATTATCAGGGCAATTGAGGATTTCTGCGCAAGTCATCAGGAATGCAGGAATCTTCCAGAATCTTCTCTCTAGCCATCCAGGTTAACCCAGAGAGTGGCTGTGAGACTTCTAGCCCCTCTCAAACTCAAGCTTTCATATCCTTCCCAATTATTTATTTTTAAATATTTTATGTGTTTATTTGAGAGAGAGGATGGACATACCAGGGACTTCAGCCACTGCAAATGACCTCGGACGCGCATCGCCACTTTGTGCATTTGGCTTTACGTGGGAGCTGGGGAACTGAACTCAGGGCATTAGGTTTTGCAGGCAAGCGCTCCAACCTGAGTCATCTCTCCAGCCCCTATCCTTCCCAGTTAGAACAGGAGCATTCACAAACGCATGCCACAGGGCTAACAAATAACACCACGACAGAAGATGCACAAAGAGGGATGGAGAGAATGTTGGAGGGCAAGTGTCCCAAGAATGGCTCCTTGAAAATGCCACAGGAGCGGGAAAGGAAGGACTTTCCACAAAGGCCAGAGGGAACACCATGGGCACCTTGGTTCCAGACGGAGCAGCAGTTTTCACACAAAGCAGAACCCCACATTGGGCAAGACCAAGAATTGCCACCATACATTAGTGCTTTAAAATTACTTTTTGGCTGGAGAGATGGCTCAGCAGTTAAAGGTACTTGCTTGCAAAGCCTGACGGCCTGGGTTCAATTCCCCAGTACCCACATAAAGCCAGATGCACAAAGGGATGTATGTATCTGGAGTGCCTTTGTGGTGGCAGGAGGTCCTGGCATGCCCATTCTCTCTCTCTCTCTCTCCCTGTCTTTCTTTTTTTAAATAAAATTTTTATATATTTTTTATTTTTATTTATTTATTTGACAGAGAGAAAGAGGGGAAGAGAAACAGAGAGGGAATGAATAGGCACACCCAGGCCTCCAGCCACTGCAAACGAACTCCAGATGCATGTGCCACCTTGTGCATATGGCTAACGTGGGTCCTGGGGAATAGAACCTGGGTCCTTTGGCTTTGCAGGTAAATACCTTAACCAATAAGCCATCCTTCCAGACCTCCCTCTCTGTCTTTCTGTATTTGCAAATCAATAAATAATTTTTTTTGAGACAAGCCCAACAGACTGGCCTTTTTTAATGCAAGAGAGACAGAGAGGGAGACTTAGCATGCCAGGGCCTGTAGCCACTGTATTATATCTCCAGATGCATGAGCCACATAGTGCCCATGTGCAACCTTGCACACTCATGTCATCTTGTGTCTGGCTTATGTGGGACCTGGAGAGTCTAACTTAGGTCCTTAGGCCTCACAGGCAAGCACCTTAACCGCTAAGCCATCTCTCCAGCACTACATAAATATTTTTAAAACTACTTTTAATTACAAATAGCACATTAAGATATGATCCTTAGACACAAAATCTTGCTACACATAAAAGTAAAAATGCCCTTTGTATCACTCCCATAACTTCCTGGCACTTTTCTCTCCCCTTTCCAGAAACAACCCTGAGTGTTTCTTGTATTACTCTTCATTTCATTCACACCCACCAACATGTCCTCACACAACATGTGTTTGAGGGTTTTTCTCACTGCTGTGACCTAATACCTGAGAAGGCAATTTAAGAACAAAGGGGTTGGCTTACAGTTTGAAAGGAGACGTCAGTGCTGGCAGGAGTCACACAGCAGGCACGAAGCAGCTGGTCACGTTCTGTGCGCAGTCAAGGAGCCGAAAAGAGACACGAACACTGCTGTTGAACTAGCTTTCTCCTTTGCATGCAGACCCAAGCCGCCCCCCACTCAGCCCATGAATTGGTGCCACTCACATTTAGGTGTATCTTCTCACCTCAGTTAACCTAATCTACAAAATCCTTCTGTGATGTGCCTGGAGATTCAATTCCTGGTTATTCTAAATCCTGTCAAGCTGACAACCAAACTATCCATCACAGTGACTTTCCTACCTAACTGGAATTAGGCCATTCTACAACTTGCTTTTCTTCATTCATTCATATGTCCTAGAGATCGTTCTCTCTCTCTCTCTTTTTTGAAAATATTTAATTTAATTTAATTTATTTATTTATGAGAGAGAGAGAGAGAATGGGCACACTAGGACCTCTAGCCACTGCAAATGAACTCCAGACACATGTACTGCCATGTGCATCTGCCTTTTACGTGGGATCTGGGGAATTGAACCTCGGTCCTCGGGCTTCACAGGCAAGCACTTTAACCACTAAGCCATCTCTCCAGCCCATCCTAGAGGTCTTTCTACACCAGGGCCTAGAGGCCACCGCATTCTGGTGGCCTGGATATAGCCCACTGAGATGAAGAGCTTATGTCAACCAACTGTGCAACTAGACAGCATGGCTTCACATTTCCACTCTATCCAACTGAATGTCACTTAAACTTTCTCTACTTCTTTTTCCTTTTTTAATATTATTTTGTTTTATCAAGGCAGAGCTTCACTGTAACCCAGGCTGACCTGGAATTCACTCTTTGGTCCCCAGCTGGCCTTGAACTCACCATGATCCTCCCACCATTAGCCAGATTAACCTTCGCTGGGATTCGAGGTCAGAGGCATCACATCCAGCTACTCTCCTACATCTCTAAAATAAGCATAAGGATGACACTCACCTCGGAAATGTCTTGTGTGTCTTGAAGAGCTAATAAGTGAGAACACAGGCTCTGTTGTATCACAAGCAGTCAGGAAATGCTGTGTCCTCTTACACACGATAACAGCTGCTTGTCACGCCTGCTGTATAGTTTATTCCCCTTCTCATACACATCTAGATTGTCAGCAAAAACTTTGCAATTATTAATCATGAATACTTCAGCCAATGCCCCTAGACATACTTCTTGTGTGTGCATGTAAAGCCACTGTAGGGTGGATAAGCACCCCACAGGCAGGAAACTCACAACCCCTGGAGAGAAGCCCCATTGTTCTCTGGACAAGTTCAGTGTATAAGCTCATCAAAATGTCTCTCAAAACTATGCACATATCTCCCTCACCCAAAGCTATTTTCACTAGTGGTTGGAGAATCTGTTATATGTTTATGGCAGGGGATAGTGGGGAGATCCAAGATCCATCAATTCAATAAGAAAAGACAGCTGACTGCTCACCATGAGATGTGCCATCTCTACCCCATTCACGCAAGTCCAGAAGATTCTGTAGGAGAAGCAGTGACGAGTATTGTTCCCAATGCTAGCCTGACAACCACCTCTAGGGAAATAGCAACAGACACAGTGGTGAACTGAAACACATCCTAACAGAAATACAGAGGCCACAGTGAACTCAACACTGAAAACAAACTATTAACACTCCCTCCAGGGCTCAGGGATTGGTGTGGAGGATGGGTGGAAAGATTGTAAGAGCCACAGGGTGGGTAGAAATATCCTGGGGTATAGCCCCGCCCCCCCCCAAACTGACAGAAGCCCCAATTACCCCATAGTGAACACAAGGACCCTACTGAGGAGAGCCCTCAGGAAATGGGGACCAAGAGTGAAGGGTTATAACCTATGTAAAAATATTGCATGTATAAATTTAAAAAGTAGAATTCCACAGATGTAGGGATTATGCCTGTTTGATGTTGTAAAGAGACCAAATTGGCCTCTGATTTATTTTTCTGCCCATGAATGAGAACACCCACTTCTCCACACTTACCATCAATTAGGGTTTTAAATGTTCATTCCTCTAAAAATGAAATGAGAGAGACATGATCTTCCTTTAATGTTTTAATTTGAATTTCCATAATTACTAATGGGAACAAAAATACTTTCACATTTTTATTGGTTGTTGAGGTTTTCTCTTGGGTGAATTCTCTCTTCATAACCTTTGGCCATTTTTATATTGAGCACTTTCATTTGAGCAGGGTCTATATGCTGCATGTTAATACTTGGTTTTCAACACAGGCTGCAACTATTTTCCCTCTGATCCAGCCTGATCCTCAAGTAGTCTGCCACCAGGGAGGCCTCAGAAGAATGAAACGATAGAGACCACCATGGGCACGCTGAGACCACAGTACAGAAAGGTTAAAAGATGACAAGGATGAAGGCTGGGGAGATGGATTGGTGGTTAAGGCGCTTGCCTGAGAAGCCTAAGGACCCATGTTCAACTCTCCAGATCCCACGTAAGCCAGACACACAAAGGTGAGACAAGTGCAAGGTCACAAATGCCCACTAGGTGGCGAAAGCATCTGGAGTTCGACTGCAGGGGCTGAGACCCTGGCACACCAATTCTCTCTCTTTCAAAAAAAAAAAAAAAAGATGACAGAGATGAGGGCTGTCTCTTAGTGTACAATAAATAAATAAATAAATAAATAAGTAAATAAATAAATAAAAAATTAAAAAAAAACAAAAGGATAAGCCGGGTGTGGTGGTGTACGCCTTTAATCCCAGCACTTGAGAGGCAGAGGTAGGAGGATTGCCATAAATTCGAGGCCACCCTGAGATGACATAGTCAATTCCAGGTCAGTCTGAGCTACAGTGAGCTACCTCAAAAAAAAAAAAAAAAAAAAAAAAAAAAAAAAAAAAGAAAAAAAGATGACAGAGACAGAGACAGAGATGAGCCAAGTGCTAAGGACATAGTCCAGCCAAGACCTTGTGTACTGGACACCAGTTAAAACCCCTAGTTGAGACACAGATGGTTCTAGAAGCCTCTCAGTTTCGTTACTCTGACAATTTTTTATACCCTGAACCCATGGCTACTTCTGAAGTGCAAGTCCAGGCAAGGAAGTGGTGACCTGTGAGGCTTGAGAAACAGCAGCAATGACTTGAGAAACGGAAATGAGAATAAACTGTGAGGAAGCTTTTCTGGGACTTTTCCACTCAAATTGGCATCGGCAGCCTTCCACTTGCCGGCTAGACGTACAGTCTCTCTGTCCACCAGAGACATTTGAATCCGAATCCGCACTGTAAGTCCCTGGTGATTCGTGTGCACACAGTGTTTTGGGGCCTACCCCCCACCTGGGCTCTTTGTTTGGTGGATGTACGTGATTTGCTTGCCTCACCATCTGTTATAATTAATTTTGCCCTCCCTAGCATTCACATGCTGCCGTCCTAACCCCTAGAACCTCGAAATGGTACCTTATTTGGACGTAAGGTCATTGAGGATGTTGTTAAGTTCAGATGAGGTGATCCTGGAGCAGGGTGGCCCTGAATCAAGAATGGCTGGAGTCCTTATGGAAAGAATTTGGGGGGCTCAAGATATGGCTTAGCAGTTAAGGCATTGCTGGCAAAGCCAAAGGACCCAGGTTCGATTCCCTAGTACCGATGTTAGCCAGATGCACAAGGTGCTGCATGCATCTGGAGTTCATTTGCAGCGGCTGGAGGCCCTGGCATGTCCATTCTTTCCCTCCCTCAGAATCTCCAGCACAGCCCACAGTGGAAGCCAGCATGGCGACATCTATCCTGGGACTTGTAGCCTCCAGGGCTAAGTCAACAAAATTCCTTTGTTCCAGCCACCCTGTTTGTGGTACTTACTATCACAATGGTAACAAACTAATGCAGTTTCCCATGATGGAGGGACAGGTCATGCAGTACCTTGGGACTACCATGTAAACAACAAAATGTCACAGGGTGGGGCTGGAGAGATGGCTCAGCGGTTAAAGGCACTTGCTTGCTTTGCTTGCTAAGCTGGAAAGCGTGACCACCTGGATCCAATTCCCCAGTACCCATATAAAGCCAGATGCACAAGGTGGCGCATGCATCTGGAGTTCATTTGCAATGGCCAGAAGCCCTAGTGTCCCTCCACTCACTTTCTTTCTGTCTGCCTCTTTTTCTCTCTCTTTTCTCTCAAATAACTAAAATTAAATATTAAAAAGAAAACGCCACGGGATGAACTGGGAACAAGATGCGACCTCATGTGCAGCCCTGAAGTGTGTCCTTCGCTCTCCCAGGTCAAGCATTTTTGGGGTGAAGCCCAATTCCTTCAGAAAGGGTCATTTCCAAATGAGAGAGGTTTGTCAAGCAGTTTAATGTGCTAATGGATTCACATGTAGGCTGGCACCGGTTTTTGGTTTTTTTTTTTTTTTTTTTGCTGGGGTGCTTGGGGAGTAAGGTCTCTCTCTAGGCCAGGCTGACCTGGAATTCACTGTGTAGTCTTAGGCTGGTCTTGAAGTGATCCTCCTACCTCTGCCTCCCAAGTGCTGGGATGAGAAGCGTGCACCACAACGCTCCAGCTCGAACTGTGTTTTTATCACATACATTGGAGACAAGAGAGGCAACAAACTGGGCTGCTGGGCTTGGTGGGTAATGTCGCTGGCCCCTTCCAATGGAAGGTTCAGGATAAAGCTCTCTAAAGTGTGAGAAAGAAGCTCCCTGGAACCCGGTCTGTTCCTGGCCCACATAACAATATTACCGGGAGAGGGGAGTGAATAAATGGAGATAGAAGGTGAGATTTTGGAGATAGATAAATCCATTCTTCTATACAGCAGTTTAATGAGGCCTGAAGGTCCCCTCCCCCACCCTAGGGAACACAGAATCTAAATGCAGGCTCCCAGCCAAGCTTAGGCAGACATCAGACGCCCCTGAGAGGCTCGGTAAAGCATTGAACCTGGGTTCCTGATCCAGTAGGCCCTGGGTGGAGGCTGAGAAATGACCTTTGTTTTTTAAAATATTTTTACTTATTTATAAGAGGAGAGAGAGAGAAAGAACATAGCAGGGCCACTTACCACTGCAAATGAATTCCAGATGCATGCATGACTTTGTGCATCTGATTTTACCTGGGAACTGGGGAACTGAACCTGGGCCTCAGGTTTTGCAAGCAAGTGCCTTTGATCACTGAGTCATCCCTCCAGTCCTTGGCCTTTCTTTTTTTCTTTGTTTTTTTTTTTTTTTTTTGGCTTTATTATTATTATTATTACTATTGAGGTAGAGTCTCACTCTAGCTCAGGCTGACCTGGAATTCACTATGTAGTCTCAGGGTGGCCTCGAACTCACAGCGATCCTCCTACCTCTGCCTCCTGAGTGCTGGGATTAAAGGCGTGTGTCACCTGGCTCTTTTTTTTTTTTTTCCACAATCCAGGACACTCGCCCCTTGTTCTGAGAAAAGACACATGCCTTTCTTGAGCCAGACTCATCCATTCCTCTGTGTCATTAGTCACAACCTCTCCTCTTTCCTCACCTTGTTGCCTTTCTGGGTCAGACGTGTGGATGTCAAAATAAGTCACCGTAATGTGAGGGCAGAAAAAGCAATGTCACAACGTTAGAGTCAGACTCCCGGCAGGAAGAGCTGTGGAGGCTCAGTCTAGGCCCAGGCTTTGATCCACTGCAGTTAGCAACATGCAAATGATTACTGAGGCAGCCCCCAAAGATGTCTAGTATGTTCAACTGGCATCAGATGTAAAGGTGTGTTCCTAAGTAGCTTTCAAGGTTATAGAGGAGGGCCAGATATTTCCAAGACGCTCGAACCCCAGGCTTGACCTAGGAGAGGATGCCTTCCAACCGATGCATGTGGTTAATGTTTAGCAAGTAGCAGCTTCCAGCAGTCGATGCTCAAATTTCTGTTTACCTGGAGGCGAAAAATAACCATAAACAGGTGCTTCTGAATGTTCAACCGCGCTGTCTGACTTCTCAACAGAATACCTCCTCAGCTTTCAGCGGAGAGAAGGCAATTTGAATTCGCCTCCCTTTTATCTCTGGCTCCCGTTAAAATGCGAAATAAAAATCTTTTAGGCTATCAGAGCATGTGTACAGAACATGGCTGAAGCCAGAAGTTGTCCCATAGCTCTGGCCAGTGACCAGTTTGCCTGGGAAGATTTATTTGAAGCTATTCTTATCTGAATTCGTCTGGCTGCGCCAGCATGGGAGCTAATTCTCTGACAATAAGCCTGCTGGGGTGTGTTTGGGTCTGTGTTTGTTTGTTCTGATGTGTACAGAGGCTGCAAAAAAAAAAAAAAAAAAAAAAAAAAAAAAGCAGGTTAGCTTCCATCAAAGCCGCCTCTCTTATGAAAGGCCCAGGCTGCTGCCCTGGGGAAGCTGGAGGGTATATTAGGGATCCGAGGGTGAAAATGGAGGTACTCACAGGCATGCTCTCTCCCCTCCAGGGAGACTTGCACTTGCTCATTTATCTTCTTACAAGTTACAAAGTTTCATAGAACACATAAATCCCTTATGAAATGTATGATTTGCAAATATTTTCTCTCATTTAAGTGGTGTCTTTTGAAATGCAGAAGGATTTCAGTTTGATGCAGTTCAATTTATCAGATTTTTTCCCTTTGAGATCACGCTGTAAGTACAGTAGTTAAGAACTATGTTCCTAACCTGAGAACACAGATTTTTTTTTTCTCCTATGTTTTCTTCTGGAAATTTTGTTGTTTTTGCTAGGGTTAGATCTACAATCCCTCCTCATAACACCTACATGAAGAACAGACACAAGATTATGTTCATTGGGATAAAATCCAAGGGCTGGAGGGCTGGCTTACTATTAAAGCACTTGCCTGCAAAGCCAAAGGACCCAGGTTCAATTCTCCAGTACCTGCTTAAGCCATATGCACAAAGTGGTGCATGCGTCTGGAGTTCATTTGCAGTGCCTGGAGGCCCTGGTGCACCCATTCTCTCTATATATCTGCCTCTTTCTCTCTCTTAAATAAATAATTTTTAAAAATCCAATATCATTTTCATTTTTAGGGTATTCTTGAGGTCAAGCAAAAAAAAAAAATCACTTTACTTTGGGTCCTTTAGGACAAGCGTGCTTTGGGTGGGGAAAACGGACAAGCATATGTGACTTTGATGTGAGTGTGAAGGAGGAAAGCGTTGGGCTGGCATTTGCTGATCCCGTGTCCTTTTCCAGGTCAGCCAATGAGAATGTGCTAGATGTACCAGCAAGTAGAACTGGCCATCTGGCTGCAGCCTAAAAAGATGAAAAGTGGCTATTTAAGTCAGCCGTCTATCTGCTGTCCTCAGAACATAGTACATCTGCGTACTCAATAAATACAAATCAGTTATAAATTCCATTTCTCCTTACCCGTCTGTGTTCATTTGGTTACGGGAAAGGTTGAAGGCACAGGTGGAAGGAAACAGGCGGACAAGGTAATGGATTAGCATGAACTTGACAAGAAGCAAAAACCGTTCTGCATTATCAGGGCAATTGAGGATTTCTGCGCAAGTCATCAGGAATGCAGGAATCTTCCAGAATCTTCTCTCTAGCCATCCAGGTTAACCCAGAGAGTGGCTGTGAGACTTCTAGCCCCTCTCAAACTCAAGCTTTCATATCCTTCCCAATTATTTATTTTTAAATATTTTATGTGTTTATTTGAGAGAGAGGATGGACATACCAGGGACTTCAGCCACTGCAAATGACCTCCGGACGCATGCGCCACTTTGTGCATTTGGCTTTACGTGGGAGCTGGGGAACTGAACTCAGGGCATTAGGTTTTGCAGGCAAGCGCTCCAACCTGAGTCATCTCTCCAGCCCCTATCCTTCCCAGTTAGAACAGGAGCATTCACAAACGCATGCCACAGGGCTAACAAATAACACCACGACAGAAGATGCACAAAGAGGGATGGAGAGAATGTTGGAGGGCAAGTGTCCCAAGAATGGCTCCTTGAAAATGCCACAGGAGCGGGAAAGGAAGGACTTTCCACAAAGGCCAGAGGGAACACCATGGGCACCTTGGTTCCAGACGGAGCAGCAGTTTTCACACAAAGCAGAACCCCACATTGGGCAAGACCAAGAATTGCCACCATACATTAGTGCTTTAAAATTACTTTTTGGCTGGAGAGATGGCTCAGCAGTTAAAGGTACTTGCTTGCAAAGCCTGACGGCCTGGGTTCAATTCCCCAGTACCCACATAAAGCCAGATGCACAAAGGGATGTATGTATCTGGAGTGCCTTTGTGGTGGCAGGAGGTCCTGGCATGCCCATTCTCTCTCTCTCTCTCTCTCCCTGTCTTTCTTTTTTTAAATAAAATTTTTATATATTTTTTATTTTTATTTATTTATTTGACAGAGAGAAAGAGGGGAAGAGAAACAGAGAGGGAATGAATAGGCACACCCAGGCCTCCAGCCACTGCAAACGAACTCCAGATGCATGTGCCACCTTGTGCATATGGCTAACGTGGGTCCTGGGGAATAGAACCTGGGTCCTTTGGCTTTGCAGGTAAATACCTTAACCAATAAGCCATCCTTCCAGACCTCCCTCTCTGTCTTTCTGTATTTGCAAATCAATAAATAATTTTTTTTGAGACAAGCCCAACAGACTGGCCTTTTTTAATGCAAGAGAGACAGAGAGGGAGACTTAGCATGCCAGGGCCTGTAGCCACTGTATTATATCTCCAGATGCATGAGCCACATAGTGCCCATGTGCAACCTTGCACACTCATGTCATCTTGTGCCTGGCTTATGTGGGACCTGGAGAGTCTAACTTAGGTCCTTAGGCCTCACAGGCAAGCACCTTAACCGCTAAGCCATCTCTCCAGCACTACATAAATATTTTTTAAAACTACTTTTAATTACAAATAGCACATTAAGATATGATCCTTAGACACAAAATCTTGCTACACATAAAAGTAAAAATGCCCTTTGTATCACTCCCATAACTTCCTGGCACTTTTCTCTCCCCTTTCCAGAAACAACCCTGAGTGTTTCTTGTATTACTCTTCATTTCATTCACACCCACCAACATGTCCTCACACAACATGTGTTTGAGGGTTTTCTCACTGCTGTGACCTAATACCTGAGAAGGCAATTTAAGAACAAAGGGGTTGGCTTACAGTTTGAAAGGAGACGTCAGTGCTGGCAGGAGTCACACAGCAGGCACGAAGCAGCTGGTCACGTTCTGTGCGCAGTCAAGGAGCCGAAAGAGACACGAACACTGCTGTTGAACTAGCTTTCTCCTTTGCATGCAGACCCAAGCCGCCCCCACTCAGCCCATGAATTGGTGCCACTCACATTTAGGGTGTATCTTCTCACCTCAGTTAACCTAATCTACAAAATCCTTCTGTGATGTGCCTGGAGATTCAATTCCTGGTTATTCTAAATCCTGTCAAGCTGACAACCAAACTATCCATCACAGTGACTTTCCTACCTAACTGGAATTAGGCCATTCTACAACTTGCTTTTCTTCATTCATTCATATGTCCTAGAGATCGTTCTCTCTCTCTCTCTCTTTTTGAAAATATTTAATTTAATTTAATTTATTTATTTATGAGAGAGAGAGAGAGAATGGGCACACTAGGACCTCTAGCCACTGCAAATGAACTCCAGACACATGTACTGCCATGTGCATCTGCCTTACGTGGGATCTGGGGAATTGAACCTCGGTCCTCGGGCTTCACAGGCAAGCACTTTAACCACTAAGCCATCTCTCCAGCCCATCCTAGAGGTCTTTCTACACCAGGGCCTAGAGGCCACCGCATTCTGGTGGCCTGGATATAGCCCACTGAGATGAAGAGCTTATGTCAACCAACTGTGCAACTAGACAGCATGGCTTCACATTTCCACTCTATCCAACTGAATGTCACTTAAACTTTCTCTACTTCTTTTTCCTTTTTTAATATTATTTTGTTTTATCAAGGCAGAGCTTCACTGTAACCCAGGCTGACCTGGAATTCACTCTTTGGTCCCCAGCTGGCCTTGAACTCACCATGATCCTCCCACCATTAGCCAGATTAACCTTCGCTGGGATTCGAGGTCAGAGGCATCACATCCAGCTACTCTCCTACATCTCTAAAATAAGCATAAGGATGACACTCACCTCGGAAATGTCTTGTGTGTCTTGAAGAGCTAATAAGTGAGAACACAGGCTCTGTTGTATCACAAGCAGTCAGGAAATGCTGTGTCCTCTTACACACGATAACAGCTGCTTGTCACGCCTGCTGTATAGTTTATTCCCCTTCTCATACACATCTAGATTGTCAGCAAAAACTTTGCAATTATTAATCATGAATACTTCAGCCAATGCCCCTAGACATACTTCTTGTGTGTGCATGTAAAGCCACTGTAGGGTGGATAAGCACCCCACAGGCAGGAAACTCACAACCCCTGGAGAGAAGCCCCCATTGTTCTCTGGACAAGTTCAGTGTATAAGCTCATCAAAATGTCTCTCAAAACTATGCACATATCTCCCTCACCCAAAGCTATTTTCACTAGTGGTTGGAGAATCTGTTATATGTTTATGGCAGGGGATAGTGGGGAGATCCAAGATCCATCAATTCAATAAGAAAAGACAGCTGACTGCTCACCATGAGATGTGCCATCTCTACCCCATTCACGCAAGTCCAGAAGATTCTGTAGGAGAAGCAGTGACGAGTATTGTTCCCAATGCTAGCCTGACAACCACCTCTAGGGAAATAGCAACAGACACAGTGGTGAACTGAAACACATCCTAACAGAAATACAGAGGCCACAGTGAACTCAACACTGAAAACAAACTATTAACACTCCCTCCAGGGCTCAGGGATTGGTGTGGAAGATGGGTGGAAAGATTGTAAGAGCCACAGGGTGGGTAGAAATATCCTGGGGTATAGCCCCGCCCCCCCCCAAACTGACAGAAGCCCCAATTACCCCATAGTGAACACAAGGACCCTACTGAGGAGAGCCCTCAGGAAATGGGGACCAAGAGTGAAGGGTTATAACCTATGTAAAAATATTGCATGTATAAATTTAAAAAGTAGAATTCCACAGATGTAGGGATTATGCCTGTTTGATGTTGTAAAGAGACCAAATTGGCCTCTGATTTATTTTTCTGCCCATGAATGAGAACACCCACTTCTCCACACTTACCATCAATTAGGGTTTTAAATGTTCATTCCTCTAAAAATGAAATGAGAGAGACATGATCTTCCTTTAATGTTTTAATTTGAATTTCCATAATTACTAATGGGAACAAAAATACTTTCACATTTTTATTGGTTGTTGAGGTTTTCTCTTGGGTGAATTCTCTCTTCATAACCTTTGGCCATTTTTATATTGAGCACTTTCATTTGAGCAGGGTCTATATGCTGCATGTTAATACTTGGTTTTCAACACAGGCTGCAACTATTTTCCCTCTGATCCAGCCTGATCCTCAAGTAGTCTGCCACCAGGGAGGCCTCAGAAGAATGAAACGATAGAGACCACCATGGGCACGCTGAGACCACAGTACAGAAAGGTTAAAAGATGACAAGGATGAAGGCTGGGGAGATGGATTGGTGGTTAAGGCGCTTGCCTGAGAAGCCTAAGGACCCATGTTCAACTCTCCAGATCCCACGTAAGCCAGACACACAAAGGTGAGACAAGTGCAAGGTCACAAATGCCCACTAGGTGGCGAAAGCATCTGGAGTTCGACTGCAGGGGCTGAGACCCTGGCACACCAATTCTCTCTCTTTCAAAAAAAAAAAAAAAAGATGACAGAGATGAGGGCTGTCTCTTAGTGTACAATAAATAAATAAATAAATAAATAAGTAAATAAATAAATAAAAAAATTAAAAAAAAACAAAAGGATAAGCCGGGTGTGGTGGTGTACGCCTTTAATCCCAGCACTTGAGAGGCAGAGGTAGGAGGATTGCCATAAATTCGAGGCCACCCTGAGATGACATAGTCAATTCCAGGTCAGTCTGAGCTACAGTGAGCTACCTCAAAAAAAAAAAAAAAAAAAAAACCCAAAAAAAGAAAAAAGAAAGAAAAAAAAAGATGACAGAGACAGAGACAGAGATGAGCCAAGTGCTAAGGACATAGTCCAGCCAAGACCTTGTGTACTGGACACCAGTTAAAACCCCTAGTTGAGACACAGATGGTTCTAGAAGCCTCTCAGTTTCGTTACTCTGACAATTTTTTATACCCTGAACCCATGGCTACTTCTGAAGTGCAAGTCCAGGCAAGGAAGTGGTGACCTGTGAGGCTTGAGAAACAGCAGCAATGACTTGAGAAACGGAAATGAGAATAAACTGTGAGGAAGCTTTTCTGGGACTTTTCCACTCAAATTGGCATCGGCAGCCTTCCACTTGCAGGCTAGACGTACAGTCTCTCTGTCCACCAGAGACATTTGATCCAAATCCGCACTGTAAGTCCCTGGTGATTCGTGTGCACACAGTGTTTTGGGGCCTACCCCCCACCTGGGCTCTTTGTTTGGTGGATGTACGTGATTTGCTTGCCTCACCATCTGTTATAATTAATTTTGCCCTCCCTAGCATTCACATGCTGCCGTCCTAACCCCTAGAACCTCGAAATGGTACCTTATTTGGACGTAAGGTCATTGAGGATGTTGTTAAGTTCAGATGAGGTGATCCTGGAGCAGGGTGGCCCTGAATCAAGAATGGCTGGAGTCCTTATGGAAAGAATTTGGGGGGCTCAAGATATGGCTTAGCAGTTAAGGCATTGCTGGCAAAGCCAAAGGACCCAGGTTCGATTCCCTAGTACCGATGTTAGCCAGATGCACAAGGTGCTGCATGCATCTGGAGTTCATTTGCAGCGGCTGGAGGCCCTGGCATGTCCATTCTTTCCCTCCCTCAGAATCTCCAGCACAGCCCACAGTGGAAGCCAGCATGGCGACATCTATCCTGGGACTTGTAGCCTCCAGGGCTAAGTCAACAAAATTCCTTTGTTCCAGCCACCCTGTTTGTGGTACTTACTATCACAATGGTAACAAACTAATGCAGTTTCCCATGATGGAGGGACAGGTCATGCAGTACCTTGGGACTACCATGTAAACAACAAAATGTCACAGGGTGGGGCTGGAGAGATGGCTCAGCGGTTAAAGGCACTTGCTTGCTTTGCTTGCTAAGCTGGAAAGCGTGACCACCTGGATCCAATTCCCCAGTACCCATATAAAGCCAGATGCACAAGGTGGCGCATGCATCTGGAGTTCATTTGCAATGGCCAGAAGCCCTAGTGTCCCTCCACTCACTTTCTTTCTGTCTGCCTCTTTTTCTCTCTCTCTTTCTCTCAAATAACTAAAATTAAATATTAAAAAGAAAACGTCACGGGATGAACTGGGAACAAGATGCGACCTCATGTGCAGCCCTGAAGTGTGTCCTTCGCTCTCCCCAAGGTCAAGCATTTTTGGGGTGAAGCCCAATTCCTTCAGAAAGGGTCATTTCCAAATGAGAGAGGTTTGTCAAGCAGTTTAATGTGCTAATGGATTCACATGTAGGCTGGCACCGAGTTTTTGGTTTTTTTTTTTTTTTTTTTTTTTTTGCTGGGGTGCTTGGGGAGTAAGGTCTCTCTCTAGGCCAGGCTGACCTGGAATTCACTGTGTAGTCTTAGGCTGGTCTTGAAGTGATCCTCCTACCTCTGCCTCCCAAGTGCTGGGATGAGAAGCGTGCACCACAACGCTCCAGCTCGAACTGTGTTTTTATCACATACATTGGAGACAAGAGAGGCAACAAACTGGGCTGCTGGGCTTGGTGGGTAATGTCGCTGGCCCCTTCCAATGGAAGGTTCAGGATAAAGCTCTCTAAAGTGTGAGAAAGAAGCTCCCTGGAACCCGGTCTGTTCCTGGCCCACATAACAATATTACCGGGAGAGGGGGGAGTGAATAAATGGAGATAGAAGGTGAGATTTTGGAGATAGATAAATCCATTCTTCTATACAGCAGTTTAATGAGGCCTGAAGGTCCCCTCCCCCCACCCTAGGGAACACAGAATCTAAATGCAGGCTCCCAGCCAAGCTTAGGCAGACATCAGACGCCCCTGAGAGGCTCGGTAAAGCATTGAACCTGGGTTCCTGATCCAGTAGGCCCTGGGTGGAGGCTGAGAAATGACCTTTGTTTTTTAAAATATTTTTACTTATTTATAAGAGGAGAGAGAGAGAAAGAACATAGCAGGGCCACTTACCACTGCAAATGAATTCCAGATGCATGCATGACTTTGTGCATCTGATTTTACCTGGGAACTGGGGAACTGAACCTGGGCCTCAGGTTTTGCAAGCAAGTGCCTTTGATCACTGAGTCATCCCTCCAGTCCTTGGCCTTTCTTTTTTTTTTTTTTTTTTTTTTTTTTTTGGCTATTATTATTATTATTACTATTGAGGTAGAGTCTCACTCTAGCTCAGGCTGACCTGAATTCACTATGTAGTCTCAGGGTGGCCTCGAACTCACAGCGATCCTCCTACCTCTGCCTCCTGAGTGCTGGGATTAAAGGCGTGTGTCACCTGGCTCTTTTTTTTTTTTTTTTTTTTTCCACAATCCAGGACACTCGCCCCTTGTTCTGAGAAAAAGACACATGCCTTTCTTGAGCCAGACTCATCCATTCCTCTGTGTCATTAGTCACAACCTCTCCTCTTTCCTCACCTTGTTGCCTTTCTGGGTCAGACGTGTGGATGTCAAAATAAGTCACCGTAATGTGAGGGCAGAAAAAGCAATGTCACAACGTTAGAGTCAGACTCCCGGCAGGAAGAGCTGTGGAGGCTCAGTCTAGGCCCAGGCTTTGATCCACTGAAGTTAGCAACATGCAAATGATTACTGAGACAGCCCCCAAAGATGTCTAGTATGTTCAACTGGCATCAGATGTAAAGGTGTGTTCCTAAGTAGCTTTCAAGGTTATAGAGGAGGGCCAGATATTTCCAAGACGCTCGAACCCCAGGCTTGACCTAGGAGAGGATGCCTTCCAACCGATGCATGTGGTTAATGTTTAGCAAGTAGCAGCTTCCAGCAGTCGATGCTCAAATTTCTGTTTACCTGGAGGCGAAAAATAACCATAAACAGGTGCTTCTGAATGTTCAACCGCGCTGTCTGACTTCTCAACAGAATACCTCCTCAGCTTTCAGCGGAGAGAAGGCAATTTGAATTCGCCTCCCTTTTATCTCTGGCTCCCGTTAAAATGCGAAATAAAAATCTTTTAGGCTATCAGAGCATGTGTACAGAACATGGCTGAAGCCAGAAGTTGTCCCATAGCTCTGGCCAGTGACCAGTTTGCCTGGGAAGATTTATTTGAAGCTATTCTTATCTGAATTCGTCTGGCTGCGCCAGCATGGGAGCTAATTCTCTGACAATAAGCCTGCTGGGGTGTGTTTGGGTCTGTGTTTGTTTGTTCTGATGTGTACAGAGGCTGCAAAAAAAAAAAAAAAAAAAAAAAAAAAAAAAAAAAAAGCAGGTTAGCTTCCATCAAAGCCGCCTCTCTTTAAGTGAAAGGCCCAGGCTGCTGCCCTGGGGAAGCTGGAGGGTATATTAGGGATCTGAGGGTGAAAATGGAGGTACTCACAGGCATGCTCTCTCCCTCCAGGGAGACTTGCACTTACTCAAGGTTTCTTGGGATCAACTGGACTACCAGCACTTACAAACACTGGGGCTGGAGAGATGGTTCAGCAGTTAAGGTGCTTGCCTGCAAAGCCCAACGACTCAGATTCAATTCCCCAGGACCCATGTGAGCATGCACAAGGTGGTACATGTATCTGGATTCATTCGTGGTGGCTGGAGGCCCTGGCATGACCATTCTCTCTCTCTTTCTTTCTTCCCCCTCTTTCTCTCTGTCTCTCCCTCTCTCTCAAAAACAATAAACAAAATATAAAAAAAGAAATAGAAAGAGAGTGCAGAGCCTAAGGGGACAGTCTGTTCATTCAGGAGAAGCGCTTGCCTTGAAAGCATGAAGAGCTGAGAGCCTTCCCTAGACTGTGTAAACCTGCCAGGGGCGGTGGATGTACCTGTAAGCCCAGCGCTGTTGAGTGGACACATGAGGGGCCCCAGGGCTTGTTGGCTAGTAAGTCTAGCCCAGTTGGTGTACTCCAGGCCAGTGAGAGATTCTGTCTCAACAACAACAAAACAAACAAAAAAATAGCCGTGGCAGCACAAGCCTTTAATCCCCAGTTCAGAGACAGGTAGGAGGATCCCCATGAATTCGAGGCCAGCCTGGGACTACAGAGTGAATTCCAGATCAGCTTGGGCTACAGTGAGATCCTACCTTGAGAAAGGAAAGTGGGAAACGTTTAAAAGAAAGGAACGATTCAATCCTAAGGGTAACACCCATGACAACAGTAACCTCCTCCCCCATCCACGCAGACACGCCACTCTCACACACACTATAACACACACTCACAAAGAGAGAGAGAGAGAGAGAGAGAATGAAAATCTAGTTGCATATGGTACTGGAAAACCATTTCACCAATTACCTGCAAAATAGTGATCTTGGAGACAATTGATGAGCTCTTTGACGGTGGTTCATTAGGCTTTATAAAAAGTCATTTTAAAGATCTAGAGGTTTCAAATATTTTTAGCTTCCAGTCCATCCCTGACAGGTCCTGAAAGACGGCGTGACTATTAAAAATACATAAAACCATGCAGAACAAATCACTTCGCGATCAATTAGGACCTTCTAAATCAAACGTCTGTGATTTTTAAAAATGTCTACTTTTCACTTCATAAAAAGTATCACAATATAAAAAGTATAAAACTATAATTTAAAAATAAAACATGTGCCTACATCCTAGAGATATCCACTATTCCTATTTCTAAGTATAATTTTCCAGACTTTTTAAAATCTTATACCCTTTTTTTTTTTTTTTTTTACAAAAGTGAGATTCTACTATAAATCTTGTTTTTAATTTTCAGCTTTAAAATGAATTTAGCCGGGTGTAGTGGCTCACACTTTTATTCCCAACACTTAGGTGGCAGAGGTAGGAGGATTGCCATGAGTTTGAAGCCAGTCTAAGACTATGTAGTGAATTCCAGGTCAGCCTGGGCTAAAGTGAGAACCCAGAAAAAAAAAACAAGTATTTTGAACTCCTTCCTAGGAAGAAATCTTTAACCTGTCTCTTAAGTAGATGAACCATAATCTGGGGTCAGAATACACCGTTACACATTTAACCAATCTCCTAATATTGGCTATTTATTTCAGGTCACTAAGCCCTTGAGCAAATTTTTGAATGTTTAAAAGAAATTCCTAAAACTAGATTCAAAAGTTCAAAGGGTTGGCAAATTTTAAGTGTCTTTGATGTCACGATTACCAGATCATGTGGAGAAAGTTTGTGCCGCGGTGTGTCGGCCCTCTGCAGGACTTCGTAGTGATGGCTCTGCGGGGAAGAACCCCGGGACACAGAACAGTGTGATAAGAGGTGCTGACACACACACACACACACATACACACACACACACACACATGCACACTACACATGCACACACACATACATACACACACACACACACACATACATACACACACACACACATACACACACATACATATACACATACACATGCACACACACAAAAATAACCCTTTTGGAATTAAAGCTTTATTAGCAAAGTTTTAACACCATGCCAAGGCAGCATTGTGGAGAAAGGGAGAGAGGGGAGGGAGGGACAGGGAGGAAGAAGAAAAGGACAGAGAGGGAGTGAGGAAGGAGGGAAAATGGAGAGAGAGAAGGATGGAGGAGGGAGGGAAAATGGAGAGAGAGAATGATGGAAGAGAGAGGGAGGAAAGGGAAAGAGGGAGGGAGGGAAGAGAAAAGCAAGGAAAGATTCCAGAAATACAAAAAAAAAAAAAAAAAAAAAGGAAACTTCTTGCTTTTCATAAGTCTTGGGGGAGGGCAAGTTCTACTCCACCTAACTCAGCCTATGCACTAAGGCCGCAGAGGCACTAGATAGGGCCAAAGGCCATAATTTAGGTGGCCTTGGATTTGCTTGGCAACAGGCACTGGTCCTGTCTCCCCATGTGGCCTTGGACCCCGGCAGAAGAGGGGCCACTCTTCTGTTTTAAGTTTTGCCAAATTGGGAGTCATTGTAATTTACATGAAATAAAATGTGTAACAAATATCATGACAATGCTTTTTGATATTTGTTTAGTATATTCTACTACTATGAAAATAGCTTGGACCAGGTGTGGTGGCACACACCTTTAATCCCAGCACCTTGGGAGGCAGAGGTAAGTGGATCACCATGAGTCTGAGGCCACCCTGAGACTACATAGTGAATTACAGTTCATCCTGGGCTAGAGTGAGACCCTACCTTGAAAAACAAAAAAGAAAGAAAGAAGAAAGAAAGAAAGAAAGAAAGAAAGAAAGAAAGAAAGAAAGAAAGAAAGAAAGAGAGAGAAGAGAGAGAGAGAGAAAAGAAAGAAAGAAAGAAAGAAAGAAAAAAAAAGAAAGAAAGGAAGAAAGAAAGAAAGGAAGGAAGGAAGAATATAAAAGAAAATAGCTTGGGAAAAGAGGAAAACCCATTAATCAGCAAAACTGTGAGGGGTCTGGGGTAAAACTTGTTTCTTGGTGCAGTTTGTGTAAAAATAACCTGTTAGTGCTGGTTGAAAAAGTATCAGATCAAAACAAACAAGCAAAAGTAACTGATGAAATAGACTTCAAAACGTACTGATCATGAAGAGGCTATTATTCTTCGGTAACAATATTTCCTAGAGATTCTATATGAAATAGAAAGGTAGTCACATTATACATAGTAACAAGGTCTTGTTCTTTTCCAAATGCTATTTTTTAAATATTTATTTATTTATTTGACAGAGAAAGATGGGGAGAGAGAAAGAGAGAGAATGGGCGCTCCAGGGCCTCTAGCCACTGCAAATGAACTCCAGACACGTGTGCCCCCTGTGCATCTGACTAACGTGGCTCCTGGGGAATCGAACCTGGGTTCTTTGGCTTTGCAGGCAAATGCCTTAACCGCTAAGCCATCCCTCCAGCCCCCAAATACTATTTTTTTTTTCAAGGAAGGGTCTTGCTCTAGCCTAGGCTGACTTGGAATTAGACTCAGGCTGGCCTTGAACTCACAATGACCCTCTTACCTCAGCCTCCCAAGTGCTGGGGTTAAAAGCATGGGCCACTATGCTGGCGACAGAAAGAGAGGCAAGTGCCTTTAACCGCTGAGACATCTCTCCAGCTTTTGTGCCCAGCTTCTATGTGATTTCTGGGGTTCAGAACTTGGGTACTCACACTTGTGTGGTAAGTGCTTTATCCACTAAGCCATTTCCCCTCATTACAGTATTGTATTCTTTGTTTTAATTCACCACCCCTCCTCCACTACCCTCCCTGGAGCCTCCTGACCCCCCATCCCATTCCCTTTATCTGTCAGGTCACATGACACCTTTCTTCTTCTCAAAATCTCTTCCTCCCCCTCACCATCCCCTTCTAGCTTCCTGACTGTTGCGGTCAGCTTCACATTGCTGGACAAACATCTGAGCAGAAGCAGCGTGTGTGAAGAAAGGGATTCTTTCAGGCTTACAGAATCCCAGGAAAAACCATCAATGGCGGAAGAAGCTGGGTCACTTCCAGAGATTCACAGTCCAGTGACACCACCAAACAGCCAGAGCTCCCCGCTGCTCTGGACGCACCTTAGGGCTAGAGTAGAAGATCCGCCCCCAATGATACCTCCTCCAGCTGGCTCCTGGAGACTTCAGTTGCAAACTTAATAAAAAATACCTCAGGTTATAGGAGACATATATTTACATTCAAACTACCACTATAACCTACACTATCACACACACATTATCTAAATTCGGCACATACACTTAATAGTTAACAAAAAAGATACGACACAAGAGACAGGAACTGGTACACACATTCTGCCAGAATTCAGAAATTCCTAACTTCTCATAAGATTTCTTAGGCAAAGAAATATCTGTGTGTCAAGAAAGCTCTGGGGCTCACCAACGGGAAACATTCACCCCAGTTAATAAAGTCACCACCGTCAGTGCTGATGGGCACAATGAGACCCTCAGCCCAAGCTGTAGGGTGGGGGAGTGAAGGCTCCAGAGAGCCGACTCTGGCTCCTCATGAAGTCATTGCCTGGCTGTGTGGCTCTGTTCGTAACTTATTCAGATCCCCCTGGGCCCCTTTGGCCAAGTGGGGATGAGACCGTTTTCCTGCTTACCCCAGTCATCTGGAGGCTGCAGCAGGTGGTCCACGTGAGAAAACAAGATGGAGGAGTGCTGTAGCCAGTTTCACGTTGCTGGGATGAACATCCAAACCAGGCACAGTTTAGGGGAGACAGGGACTTATGTCAAGCTCACAGGTCCAGGGGCAAGTTCCGTCGGTGGGGGAAGAAGCTGCTTCCATCCATCCGTGCAGAGAGCAACATTGCAGCAAGCAAAACACCAGCGCCAGCACGCACACCACAAAGCAGCAAGCAGCAGGGACCGAGGCAGAGCTCAGACCTCTCTGCACACCACTGGCCTGGAAATCAGACCCTCCCCTGAAACACACCTTAGCGCCTGACACCAGGATCCACCCCAGTGACACCTCCTCCAGCCAGGCATCTGGAAATAAAGTTACAAGCTTTCATTGAACACTTGAGTCTATGGGGGACATGTATCCAAACTACCACAAGGGGTGAAGTTAAACATGGCAGATCATTAAAATCCAGAAATCTCACAGGACTGCCTTGAAAAGATGCCTGTTGAGTCTGACAACCAGCACCAGGGCAGTGGTGACAGACACTGAGGACAGTCAAAAAGTTGCTGAGAGCGCAACACTAAAGTAGACATTAAAACACCTGCCAAGGCTCAGGGGACACATGGAAGAAGGGGCTGAAAGACTAAGAATCACAGGGCAGGTAGGAGGATCCAGAGGAATTTCACCCCCCCAACAATGACTGACTGCTGCCCTCTCAACTCATAAGCCCATGGGGAGTACCAGTAACCCCACTGAGGAGAGCCCTCAGAGGAATGGGTGCAGGGAGGAGGGCAACAGAACCAATACATCATTTGGCCATACAACCAAGTTTCTGATTAACAACAAAACAAAATCAATAATAATAAAAACAAAGATGCCTATCTATAAGATTTCTTATATCTAAAACATTAGTCACAGTCTTAACTCTCAGTCTGGAAGAGCTGTAGGGCCCTTTTGTGCCAAATCTTTTAATAACCATCACGATCAACTAAACCCGTGTCTTCCTGCTGTCTGGGAAGCCTGATGTTCTTAATCTTGTCTTGGCAATGCCCCTGTTACAGTTGGAAAAAAAATGTGCTGCTTCCAACCCACCTGAGTATTTTGTCCTACATTCTGCAAGGTGCTCAGCCTCATTCTCTGTCACTTGGTTCTCCTCCCATGCTATATCAGATGAAGTAATGGGGGGAGCTCCCCATAAAGATGCATATGAAATTCTTTTTTTAAAGAACATTTTGTTGACAACTTTGATAATTATAGACAATAAACCATGATAATTCCTTCCCTCCCCTACTTTCCCCTTCACAAATCCACTCTTCATCATATCCCCTCCCCTTCTCAATTAGTCTCTCTTTTCTTTGGTTGTCATCATCTTTTATTATGAGGGTCCTGTTTAGGTAGTACCAGGCATTGCAAGATCATGGATATCCAGGCCATTTTGTGACTGGAAGAGTGTATTTTAAGCAGTCCTACCCTTTCTTTGGCTTTTACATTCTTTCTTCCACCTCTTCTGCAATGGACCCTGAGCCTTGGAGGGTGTGATAGAGAGGTTTCAGTGCTGAACACTCCTCTGTCACCTCTTTTCAGCACTATGGTGTCTTTTGGGTCATCCCAGAGGTCACTGCCATCTGAAAAGAGAAGCTTCTCTAACCAAAAGTGAGAGTAGCATTAATATATGGGGATGAACATTAACAGATGTGCTTACCAGGCAGTTTAGTGAGCATAATATATGCATTTAGCCAGACACCAGCAGGTGTACACCCCCTAGGATTCATGATCTCCCCCATCATAGGTTTTCAGTACCAGGCATGTATTCCCTCCAATAGAGAGCTCTCCAGTCTAATTAGAGAGTGGTTGGTTTCTCCCATAACAAACATGCCACCATTGCACCCGTTGACTCATTTGGCCTGGCTGGCCAAACTTAAGGCTGGCAGTGTCCACTGTTATTTATCTCCACTAATGACTTTTCTCTTTTATATGGCTGCATGCAACATAGATTTTCCCAGATTCTTGTCAGCTGGTCTACAGGGAGGAGATTTTCAGCTCAGCTCCAGCTTGATGTCTCAGTGACTTTGCATCCCAAGCATGTGGAGTCTTCAGCAACAGGGTATTTACCATCTGTTCCTAGAGCCTTGGCAATGACCTGTAATTTTGGGGGGCCATCAGGGACCTTCCTGGCCAACACCTCACTGGAAGGTATCCCATCCCTTGCACTGAAAATTTTCTAGTAACACTCTATGGCTTCTGAGTGCTCCATTGTCCAAAAATAGGTTGCCATAGAGTTTATTCATGCCCTCTTAAATTTAAATTCCCCACCCTTTCTTTACTCAGTCTCTTCCCCTGACCTCACTTAGGCCTTTCCACCCCAGTAATCTGTTAATCTATTTACATATATACAATACCATCTCCTCTCTTCACTATAGCTCCTTTCTAGCTTACTGGCCTCTGCTAACAAATTGTAACCCAACTCACATACAAGTGTAAACATTTGTAGCTAGGATTTACATATGAGAGAGAACATGTGGCTTTGGCTTTCTAGATCTGGCTTACCTCATTTAGTATAATCCTTTCCCCTTCCCTGAAAATTTCATAATTTCAGTTTTCTTTACCACTGAATATAACTCCATTATATAAATGTGCCCCATCTTCATTATTCATTCATCAGTTGAAGGATATCTAGCCTTCCTAGTTGTTCCATTTCCTAACTATTGTGAATAGAGCAGCAATAAACATGGTTGAGTAAGTATCTCTAAGGTACTGAGAAAAGTCCCTAGGATATATGCCTAGAAGTGGGTCATATGGTAAATCTATTTTTAGCTGTCGCAGGAACCTCAACACTGATTTCCACAATGGCTGTACCAGATTACATTCCCACCAACAGTGTAGTTCTTCCTGTTTTTCCTTTTCTCTCTTGTATTAAGTATCATTTGAGTGTGGTTTATTTTTGCCTATTTTCTTATTTTCCTTTTTCTTCAGCATGAAGGATCCCTTCAAGTATTTTCTGTAGAGCTGGTTTAGTGGACATATAGTCCTTTAGCCTGTTTTGGTTGTGGAATGTCTTTATTTCTTCATCAGTTTGGAGGGATAGTTTTGTTGGATAGAGTAATCTTGGTTGACAGTCATTAACTGTCAGAACTTGGAATGCATCATTCCAAGCCCTTCCGGCTTTTAAAGTTTGGGTTGAGTAAGCTGCTGTTATCCTGATGGGCTTGCCTTTACTAGTGACTTGATTTTTCTCTCTAACTGCTTTCAATATATTTTCTTTGTTTGGTTTGTGTGTTTTGTAGTTTAATTATAGTATGGCAGTGAGGTTCCTTACTGATTTTGTCTGTTTGGCATTCTAGAGGCTTCCTGTATCTGCATTGGTATCACTTTCCCTATTTGGGGAAATTTTCTTCTATGATTTTGTAAAAAAAAAAAAAAAAAAAATCTACTATGCCTTTGGAGTGAAATTCTTCTCCTTCTACTATACCTTGAATGTTTGATCTCTTCATAGTGTCCTGAATGTCTTGAAATTCCCATTCATGCCTCCCTATTAGTTTGTCTTTCTCTGTTGGAGTGTATGAGATTTGCCACCTGGTCTATTTTAGATATTCTGTTCTCTCCTTGATCCATTCTACTGGTGAGACTTTATGCAGAGTTTTCTATTTGACTTACTCTGTTTTTCATTTCTAGTATTTCTGGTTGGTATTTTTTTATTATTTCTATTTCCTAAAACTCATGTCTTGTATCGACCCCCTTATTTCATTAAGTTGGTTGCCTGTGTTCTCTAGGGATTCCTTCAAGAGTTTGTTTTCTTCTTTGATTTCTTTGAATATAGATCTAATCTCTCTTTTTTTTGACATCTTTGTCAGGGACTTCATCAAAATCAATTTCACTGGAGGTCATTTCTGATGGATTTATAATTTTTGGTAGAATTGTTTTGTCTTGATTTTTTGTTTTCTTGTATTATATAATGTAGAGAGTTTTGCATCTTGAGTTAATTTAATGCTTGGGTTTTCTTATTATCTGCAGTATTCTTAGACATGCAAATTTGACTTTATATATCTTCAGGGTAGGAGTTTAAGGTGCTAGGTGTGGCTCTTATATTGTTCCCAGAGTAACAGCAGAAGTGACCCTGGGTGCTAAGTTTGCCTGCTTTACAAGTATTCTAGTAGGCTCAGTAGAGCAAATTACTGGCAAATTCTAAAATTCAACTGATCAATGTACACATTCAATCCAAACCAGCACAGAGTATTTATGCAAGTGTGGGGATTAAAACAGACAGTCTAATAAAGCCAAAGTCCCTAAGAGTTTATGTTGCCCCCCCCTTAATCTTATCAACTAGGGGACTGAGATTTCTGGTCTGAAATGGGTTCCAGGTCAGCCTGGGGCCAAGTCCCCTGTAAATGACAGAAGAAAAAAAAAACAAAGGCCCTATAAATCAAGAAATGTCAAAGGCAACAATTGCTAACACCAAAACACAACTTCTTTGACAATGGTAAAGCCCACCAAGAATACATCAATCAAATCTAACACATAAGCTGCCCTGACAGGGAAGGCATTTCCTGTAGGTCTGTTTAACTGGCTTTGTGTAAGTAAGCCCTGTTACCGTTTAGGATGGCTTCCAATCTCACCAATGCCGAGTGCTCACCTCAAACCCTCCCTGTTGCACTGTGGACTCGGTTAAGCGGCTTGGATCGCTGGATCAGGTGCTGATTGGCTGTGCTGGATGCCATGCTGAGGGGTGGATGAGTTCTCTGGTGGTTTGTGGCACTAGAGGCTGGGGAATGGGAGGCTGTGCAGTGTTACCTGGAGTTGGACGGGAGCTGCTCAGCTGGTCCCATTTGTGTTCTCCTTCAGCAGCTGCTCAGCTAGTCCCTGCTGTCTTCTCCTTCAGGTCTTGACTTTGTGAAATTCTTAAAATTTTATAACCGAAAACACAGGGCTGGAGATGCAGTCAGTGGTTAGAGCATTTGACCAACTTGTGCAAGGGCCCTGGTTCTAGCCCAGGAGCACACACAAAGAGCAGCACACACTACCTCCCACACTACCTCTCACATTTCAAAGTGACAGTGTTAACATTAGGCTGGTGAGTCAATACCCCAGTGTTCTTGATTTAAATACTGGATACTGCCAGGTATGTTTGTGCACACCTTTAATCCCAGTACTCGGGTGGCAGAGGTAGGAGCATTGCTATGAGTTTGAGGCCACCCTGAGACGACAGAGTGAATTCCAGGTCAGCCTGGGCTAAAGTGAAACCCTGCCTTAACAAAGAAAATAAAACATTAACTACTGGATACTAATCTGCTGCTATAGGTCAAAGCCACTATTTTGCAAAACACAAAACTAACCTCCTCCACTCTCTTTCTTCTTGCACACACAAGAGCATTAGCTACTGCGATGATGTTGGCTCACTCTTCTCTCTCCACTGTCCATTTTTTCCTGGGCCAGACTGAGGCTCTGTCATCGGATGTCTTCACCCTAGGAAACAGACCAAGCGTCTGTCAGTACACCAGAGGGCTGTTTTCTGGACCTGCTCAGTAGTGGACGCTTCTGTTGCTTGATTCAACTGTCAGAAGCCATCTGTGATGTCTGGTCTAAGGAGATGGTTTCATGTGGGATAAGAAGGGAGCCCCACTTCCTTTCATGTAAGACAAGAAGGGAGCCCCACTTCCTTATTGACTCAGTGCTTACAATGTTCCACAGTCACTAGAATATGACAATGCAACATGTTCTTGTTTTCTTCCATGGCCTTAGTGGTAAGTCCCATGATGGGTGGATTTTGTATGACAACTTGGTTAGGCTTTAGTACCCAGTTGCTTGGTGAAATCCTGGTCTAGATTCTTTTTTTGATTTTTCAAGGTAGGGTCTCACTCCAGCCCAGGCTGACCTGGAATTCACTATGTAGGCTCAGGGTGGCCTCAAAGTCATAGGAACCCTCCTACCTCTGTGATGATTTGATTCAGATGTCCCCCATAAACTCAGGTATTCTGAATGCTAGGTCCCCAGCTGATGGCAATGTGGGAATTAAAGCCTCCTGGAGGCCATGTATTGTTGGGGGCTGGCTTATGGGTATAATATCCAGCTTCCCCTTACCAGTTTTGGCACACTCTCCTGTTCCTGTTGTCCACCTGATATTGGTGAGAAGGCGACGTCCACCCTCTGCTCGTGCCATCGTTTCCCCCTGCCATCATGGAGCTTCCCTTGAATCTGTAAACCATTTTTCCCACAAGCTGCTCTTGGTCATGTGCTTTCTGCCAGCAATGTGAACCTAACTGCAACACTCTGCCTCCCAAGTGCTGGGATTTAGATTTGTTAAAAATATTACTTATTTATTTGCAAGGAGACAGAGAGAGAGCAACAACACACTCCAGGACCTCCAGTTGCTACAAATGAACTCCAGATGCCTGCATCAATATGTGCATCTGGCTTTACACGGGTACTGGGGAATTGAACCTGGATTGTTGGCCTTTGCAGGCAAGTGCCTCAACCACTGAGCCATCTCTCCAAGCCCTCAGGTCTAGATTTGGCTCTGATGATATTTTGCAGATATGATTAGCATTTACATGAGTGGCCTTGAAGTGAAAATGATTAACCTTGGAGAAGTGGGCCTCACTGAAGGTGACATGAAAAATAAAACCTGAGATTTCTACAGGAAAAAAAAAAATGCTGTTTCAGTATTATAAGATAAAAATTTCATGATTCTCCTGTGAACTGACTTGACCTGCAAATTACAAACTTGCCAATACTCTTAATTGCATCACCCAAATTTTAAATCTCTGTATGTATACATGGATGTATTCTGATGGTTCTACCACTCTAAATCACCCTGACTGACGAAAATGTCATAAACAGGCTGAATAGATGGCTCAGCAGTTAAGGTGCTTGCCTGCAAAGCCTAAGAACCCAGGTTCAATTCACCAGTGTGCATGTAAAGCCAGATGCACCAAGTGGTGCATGCATTTGGAGTTTGCAGTGACCCTGGTATGCCCATTTGCTTTCTCTCTCTCTCTCTCCTTGAAAACAATAAAATAAAATATTTGAAAAAGAATGCTAGAGAAAGACACAGAGAGAGAGAGAGACAGAGAGAGAGATGATCCAAGATGAATCCTGACTTGGTAGCCTAAATATCTTAGCAAAAATTGTGCTATTATGGGCTGGAGAAATGGCTCAGCCATTAAAGGCACTTGCTTGCCTGACAACCTGGGTTTGATTCTCTGGTTGCCACATAAAGCCCAGATGCACAAAGTGGTAAATGCATCTGCAGTTCCATCTGCTTTAGCAAGAGGCCCTGGTATGATCCCCTTTCCCTGCTTGCAAACAAATAATAAATACTTTTTTTTAAAAAAAATGTGCTATTAAAAAAGCAGGATGCTTAAAACTGACTGAGTTTTGGAGCAATAGAAAAATTAAGAATTCTGTTTTGGACATAGCCCATGTGAGAGAGCAAGTAGATACCTTCTCCCTAGCAGTGCCGTGCAGGCCACCGTCCACCCTGGAGGACTGCTGGACTCATTATATTGGGGTCTTGATTGCACAACTCTGTTGGGTTTCTGGACATCATTTAGACATCACTCCTGCGAGCTCATCTCTCTGTCAATAGCTCTCAGCTTAGTAATGGTGGCCACTTGCTCTCCTTGTCAGCTGCTCAAATACTGAAACAGGTAAAGTAATGTATGTTTCAGGCGTTTTCACAAATCCTTTTGATATAATATAGCTCTATTTTTAAAGTTTTATTTTATTTTTATTTGTGAGAGAGTGTGTATGTGTGTGTATGTATGAGTATGGGCATGCCAAGACCTCCTTCCACTGCCAACAAACTCCAGATGCATGCACCACTTTGTGCACCTGACTTTATGTGAATATTGGGGAATGGAACCCAGGCCATCAGGCTTTGCAAGCAAGCACCTTTAATTACTGCACTACCTCTCCAGCTCCAATAAAATCTCTTAAGAAATGCAATTGTTATTCAAACTGGCCATAGGTAAATGGAGACATGGTTATCTATGAACTTGATAACCACTGGTAGGTAAGCATAATGCTTACTTATCCCTAACCAGGTAGATTTAATATTGGACCTGAAGTCTGTGAGGGATGTGCTCAGAATCCAGGATTGATTCAACAGAAGGTAGACTGCTAAGGTGTCATTCAAATGTTACTATCAGCCATGAGCTAGATCCAGCTTTACTTGAACAGTTAAGTTCAAAGCATTGGTCCCAAGAAAATCCTGCCATAAAATCAGGGCTTTGAGCTATTGAAAAATAAATGTCACTGTCAAATGTCTTTCAGGTGAAAGAGGACCCGCATCAGCCTTTCTGTGGCTTTCCTGCCTGCTCTGGACAAAGGACCACCGTGGAACTTGTCATGAAACATGCCCAGTGTCATCACACTATGCCAGAGTCTGGCTCTCTCTCTCTCCTTCTCTTTCTCTCTCCTTCTCTCTCTGCTGTCATTTCACAGCCGCAGAATGTCAGTCGGCCTGGCAGTTAGGAATGCCAACACATGGCAGACCTGAAAATAAACGTTAGGAAGAAGGCCACAGGACCATAATAGAGTTGTTATTAGAGCCGAGCTGAGGGCTGCAAAATGACCGAACATCCACTATCCAGAGAGGAACAGGAATATCTGAGACTTTTGGGAGGGGTGTGGGGAAGATGACTGACAGAGCTGGCTGCTTCCAGTTTCCGTTTTTGTAGCTGACATACAGAAGCCAAAAAGGCAGAATGTGTTCAAATGGCTTTTTAAAAAAGACCAAATCGAAACAAACCATGAGCCATGCTAGTTTCCTACAGCAAAAGATGAAGCAGAAAGGACATTTTTCTTCTGGTGTGTTCTGTTCTTCACTGAGGAACCCTGAGCTTACTGTATTCACAAAACCCGAGTGAGCTGTGGGGGAGCTGTCTTCTCGACTCCTGTCACAGAGAGAAAGGCTAGCGTACCCCAAATTTCAGGACTCAGATCCTGCCAAAACACGTCTTTCTTCCTCTAAGCTCATTCTTTGCATATGCTGGGCACGTGTTGTACTGCTGAGCTGCACCCACCTCCCAGTGTTCCTTTGAAAAGAAATGCATGGTAACTGGGCATGGTGGCACACACCTGTAATCCTAGCACTCAGGGAGGTTGAGGCAGGTAGATCAAGAGTTTGAGGCCAGCCTGGGCTATATGGTACATACAAGGCCACCCTGGGCTATATGAGAGATTGTGCCTCAAAAGAAAAACCATAGCCAGGTGTGGTGGTGCACGCCTTTAATCCCAGTACTCGGGATGCAGAGGTAGGAGATCGCCATGAGTTCAAGTTCACCCTGAGACTACATAGTGAATTCCAGGTCAACCTGGGCTAGAGTGAGACCCTACTTCCAGGGGTGGGGGCATAAATAGGTAAGTACTATGTGTACATTGAATTTTTAATGTTTGACTATATTCTGGCTTTTGATAATTCAGGATCAAATTTCCAAAATAAAGCCACTTTAATTTTTTATGTATAAAATTTTTTATGTGTATTTTTATGTATAAAAACTGATCATTCTGGGCTGGAGAGATGGCTCAGAGGTTAAGGTGCTTCCCTACAAAGCCTAACAACCTGGGTTTGATTCCCCAGCACCTGCATAAAGCCAGATGCACAAAGTGGCCCATGCAACTGAAGTTAGTTTGCAATGTCTAGAAGCCTTGTCATGCCCATTCTTTCCCCTTCTCTCTCTTTCTCCTTGCAAATAATTTTTTTTTAAGAATATTTTTTTCCAAAACCTGATAATTCAAGCTGGGCATGGTAGTGCACATCTTTAATGCCAGCACTTGGGAGGCCTTGCTGTGAGGGTCACTGTGAGTTCCAGACCACCCTGAGACTACAGAGTGTATTTCCAGGTCAGCCTGGACTAGAGCAAGACACTACCTTAAAAAAAAAAAAAAAACCTCATCATTCACTGGAGAAATATTGTTTCTGAAATTTTATTCAGAGCTTTAATACATGAACATACTGTAATTTGGTCATATTCCCATTAGGGAACCTTCTTTTGTCCTCTCCCCTGACCCCCATTCCACTAAGGACCCTCCTCTTTCTAGGTAGCCCTTCCTCCATTTTGTTGTCTCATTCCTTTTGTCTTCCTTTGATCTCTATGTCCAATATCTCTATGCGATGGGTTCAGAGCAGTACAGAGTGTGTGGGGGGTCAGTTTCCACGGCAGCGTCATGACTGTAACAGTGATTTCAGCTGGGAGGACAGTGGTCCACAGTACATATTACATTCTTTCTGCTCCATTTTCCCCAGTGCTCCCTAAGACTTGGACGGTGTGTTAGAATTCTCCCCTAGGGGCTGGAGAGATGGCTCAATGGTTAAGGCACTTGCCTGGAAAGCTTAAGGTTTGATTCTCCAGTTCCCAAATAAAGCCAGATGCACATGGTGGTGCATGAGTCTGAAACTCATTCTCTCTCTCTCACCTTTTCTCTCAAGTAAATAAATAAATATTCAAGAAAGAAATCTTGAGTGCTGAAGTCTTGACAGCCTCATTTTCTGCTGTGGTGAGTTTTGAGTCTCCTCAGTATCTACCGCCATCTTCCTGGAGGAGGTTTCCAGGCTAGCAGTAGGAACAGCACTCATGTTTAATCTGCCATGTCCTCCATCATGTCTCCTGGGCCTGGCAGATGTGACAGCGATGACTCATCCAGTGCTAAGACTCTTGATGACTCTTGGGTCTCCCTGGTATTCACCACCATCTACAAAAAGCAGGTTCATTTAGAAGGTCTTTTGATGGGTGTAACCTCTCCATTTAACCAAAGAACAGTGGAAGCTTCACTCTAGAGTCAATTACCTTCTAAGCCATAAGCTTTTGACCTGGTTCTGAGCACCAGGCATGCCATAGTCAGCTTCACATTGCTGGGATGAGCCTCCAAACCAGGAACAGTTTATAAGAGGAAGGGCTTTATTGAAGTTTACAGATCCAGGGAAGTTCCATAATGGCAAAAAGAAAGAGAGAGAGAGAAAAAACCCACCACCAAAAGCAAGAGCATGAACAGCAGGGACCCAGGCAGAACTCACTCTGCAGACCTTAGGCTGGAGCTCAGATCCACCCCCAGGCAACACCTTAGGGCTGCACCCCATGATCCCCCCATAGTGACAACCCTTCCAGCCAGGGCTAGAAATCCAAGAAGCTTTAATAAACTCCTGACTGTTTTGAGGGACATCCCTTCAAACCACCAGAAGGTATGAATTCCCTCCCAAAGAGCAGGCCTCATATCCATCCATAGAACAGTTGAGCACTACATATAACTTAGGTAACGTCATTGCACTCATAGGAACATCTTGCCTGGCTTATTGATTTTGGAGCTTGCAGGACCCACTGTTTGTTTACGTTGTTGGTGACATTTATCCCCCAGCAGTTGGCATAGTGCCTTTCAGCCCTGTGACACATAGCCAGCCCGAAGATGGTAAAGCCACTTCCTCACTTTCACCATTACTACACATTTTATTGATTGTCCATCCAAGCATCTTAATAACACAAAACTTTTTTTAAAAAAAGTTAATTTGGGGCTGGAGAGATGGCTTAGCGGGGTTATAAGGTCTATAAAGCCAAGTCATCCAGGTTCAATTCCCCAGAACCCATGTAAAGCCAGATGCACAAGGTGGCTCATGTGTCTGGAGTGCGTTTGCAGTGGCTGGAGGCGCTGGTGTGCCCATTCTCTCTCTACTCTGTCTGTCTGTTTCTGCATCTCTCTCTCTGTCTCTCTCAAATAATTAAATAAATTTAAAAAAAAATTTTTTTAAGTTAATTTCCTGACCATTCCTCTGGCGTCCTGAATTCTGTCACCTTTGACATCATATTGACTCCATCAGGAGGCCGCGTTAGGAAGACTGAACGCATGTCAGCAGGCGGTGTTGCCGGTGACCGTCTGCCTCTGACGGCATTAAACTTTCATGGATGTGTTTATATATTATACATGCCCAAGTCAGCAAGCCTGTGTTCGAAATAATCGGCAGAGGCAATAAATTAATACTGTATTATTAATATTTGCTTACATGTTCATTAAATGGCTTCGTTTGTGGCCCAAATCCCCGTCCCATCCCCCCTCCCATGGCAAGCTACCAAGTACCATTGTGCCCCGTGGCCCATCCTCCCTCAGGCTGGGGCAGAGATGGGCACTCTTTGTAGCTTTGAAAATTCTCCATTTGCATAAAGATTCCCAGTCTTCAGAATTATCTTTGTCTCTGTGAGGATTGTAAAGGTTGAGTGGTGAGGCCTTAAAGAATCCTCTTAAATAATTAACTGGAGTAAACGGAGTAACATCTTGAAGAGTGGGTTTTTTTTTCCCCTTCCCCTTGGGAGCAAAATAGCGAATTCCTTCAGATAATACATTAGACAAAAAGGGGCAGGCAGGCGTTCGGAAAGGTAGAGTGGGGTGGGAGGAGGGTAGAACAAGTTGCTGTCTCTGCTCTCCAGTAAGGGCCAGGAGATGCTGTTGGGGCCACAAACAGTTTCTTTTCTGCTTTTCTTTTCCATCTTCTCCTTCCTTCTTTCCATTTATTTATTTATTTTTATTTATTTATTTATTGTTTTTAGTTTTTGTTTTTTTCTAGGTAGCGTCTCACTCTAGCCTAGGTTGACTTGGAATTCACTATGTAGTCTCAGGGTGGCCTCAAACTCACAGAGATCTTCCTACCTCTGCCTCCTGAGTGCTGGGATCAAAAGCGTGTGCCACCATGTCCAGCTCTTCCTCCCTCCCTCCCTCTCGCTCTTCTTTCTTTCTTTCTTTCTTTCTCTTGTTCTTTCTTTCTTTCTTTCTTTCTTTTGTTCTTTCTTTCTTTCTTTCTTTTGTTCTTTCTTTCTTTCTTTCTTTCTTTCTTTCTCCCTCCTCCCTCCCTCCCCTCTTTCTCTCTTTCTTTCTTTCTTTCTTTCTTTCTTTCTTTCTTTCTTTCTTTCTCTCTCTTAATGTTTATTGGTCTTGTTCTATCTTAAAAGTGGCCTATTTTTCAAGTTGACACTTTAAAAAGTTGTATAATTTCAGCAGCACAATGTGGTGCTTCCATACATGGATTCATTGTGTAGTATACACATATACATCTCAACAGAAACTTGTGTGTGTGTGTCTTCAGAAATACAGCAATTATATCTGTAAACTGGGCTGGAGAAATGGTTTAGTGGTTAAGGAGCTTGCCTGCAAAGCCAAAAGAACCAAGTTCGATTCCCCATACCCATGTAAATCCAGATGCACAAGGTGGCACATATGTCTGGAGATCATTTGCATGTCTATTCTCTCTCTGTATATATTTGCCTCTTCTTCTCTCTCTTTCTGTCAAATAAATAAAACATTTTTAAAAGATCTGTAAATGATCACCCTCAACATAGATCTTACTTCCTTGTTTTTCATTTACTGCAAACACTCTCATCTTTAAAATTCTGTCTGATACCCCTGAACTCCAGTTTATTTCTACTTATTATAGAATTTATTCTGAATTCATCTGTTCACAAAATTTTTGGAGTTCTTGCTAACTAAAAAAGCAGAATTAGAGGGTGTCAGAGATGAGCAAGCTGTAGTCTCTGCTCTCAAGGACTGGGGTGCAAGTGGGTAAACAGCTGATGAAGAATAGGGGTGTACCCAAGGGGTGTCAGTGCAGACATGAGTGACACTTTCTGAAGGACACAGTGTCTCTGATGACTCTTAAAAGATAAACAGAAGGCTAGAGAGATGGCTTAGTAGTTAAGGTATTTCCTGCAAAGCCTAAGGATCCAGGTTTGATTCCCCAGAACCCACGAAAGGCCAGGTGCACAAGGAGGCACATGCATCTGGACTTTGTCTTCAGCAGCTGGAGGTCCTAGAGCACCCATTCTCTCTGTCTGTTTCTCTTCTCTCCATCTCTCTCTGCTTGTAAATAAAATAATTATTTTTTTTAAATGAGCAGAACTTGGCTGAGCTGAGCCTCCAAGGCATGGAGTCAATGGGAAGCCAGGAAATGGCGCCATAGCAACTTCTCTTACCCTTGTAGCCTTTGTGGGCGAAGAGTTTATAATCGTCTGTCTAGTCTCCATCTTTAGACTGACTTCAAGTCATCTGAGGGCGTAATTAAATGAGACAAGGGTGGTAAGGGATGGCTTCTGAAAATGTTCTTATTATGGGTAATGGCGTCTGACCTCTGAGTAGAATAAAATGCTTTTTCCAATGAGTCCTTAGCTATTACTTCTTTGTAAAAAGGTGGTGTATTTTTAACCCCAGCATTCAGGGTGGCAGACGTGGTGTGAGTTCGACACCTTTAACCCCAGCATTCAGGTGAGGCAAAAAAAAAAAAAAATTTTTATTTTTCATTTTTATTTATTTATTATTTGAGAGGAGATGCCAGAAAGAGAGAGAATTCGAGCCTCTAGCCACCTTGACACTACATCTGGCTAACTTGGGTCCTGGGGAGTTAATTCCCAGGTCAGCCTGGAAAAATTTTACCTTGTGTGAGAGTGGGGGTGAAAATGGGCATGCCAGGGCCTAAAGCCAAAAAAAAAAAGGTACTTTTATTAGGCTTTTCCAGCATTTTTTTTTATTTATTATTTTGAGAGAGGTAGAGGCAGACAGAAAGAGAGAGAATCACTAGACTTTGCAAACAAGTGACATTACAACTAAGACATCTCTTCAGCTCCTTACACTTCTTTAATGATAAGAGCCTCTAGCCACTATTGTCAACTCTCCCACTTTTTATCTAAAATACTTGTGAATATATGTCCCAGATGTTTTATTAGTTATAGTTTGAGCCACCTTGTGCATCTGGCTGGTCTTAAGGTGTGGGTTTGAGGGTCCTGCAAATGTGCCTAGAGGAGTTCCTGAAGTGTGCTGTGGGTCCTTTGGCTTTGCAGACAAGTTGGTTTCTTAACTGCTAAACCATGTCTCCAGCCCCTTCCTCCATAACTGTGCCCGGTCTGGAAGTTCAAAATAATTTAAAAATTTTATTTATTTGTGTGTGAGAGTGGGGGTGAGGAGAATGGGCATGCCAGGGCCTCTAGCCACTCCAAACGAACTCCAGCATTTGGCTTACGTGGGTACTGGGGAAATCAACCCTGGGTCCTGGCATAGGGATGGCTACGTTCTGCTATCCAGGCCCAGAAAGTTTGATCAAGGTTAAATTTGTAATGGACTGATGTACTCTCCAGCCCTCCATTTTGTTTTTAAAATTATTTTTATTTATCCATTTGTAAAAATGCAGAAAGAGAGGAGAGGGAACCTGAAGGCTATGAGTTTGGATTAAGAATATGGCTGTGTCCTGCACAGGACCTCCAAATGCTGCAAACAAACTCCAGACACATGCACCACTGTGTATCTGGCTTTACATGGGTATTGGGGAATCGAACCCAGGTCACTAGACTTTGCAAACAAGTGACATAACAACTAAGACATCTCTTCAGCTCCTTACACTTCTTTAATGATAAGAATAGCATGAATCCAATTGGAAAGAGTAAAAAGAATAAATAAAAATATTGTCACTTGTCACTCTCTCCACTTTTTATCTAAAATATTGTTACTTATTTATTTGAGAGAGGGTAAACAGAGCTTGAGAGAAAGAGAAGTTTTGCTCTGGTGCTGTGGTGGCTGGTTGGTTTTCTCTCTTGCTTGGCCCTGTGAGCAAGCTGCTTCTTCTGCCACTTCCCTGGATCTGTGAGCTCTCTGTCCCTGCAAATGAACTCCAGATGTCTGTGTCACTTTTTATTTGTAAACAGCATCTGGCACACCAGTATCAAATGAACTCCAGGTACTGAGGAATCAAATCCGGGCCTCAGGCTTTGCAAGCAAATGTCTTTAACCACTGAAGCATCTCTCCAGCCCTAAATATTGTTTATTAATCATGAACTTTACTGTATGAACATATCCCATCAGGTTATACTGTCTTCACTTTTTTAAATTTAATTTATTTATGCACACAAATGAATACCCATTAAGCTTCATGTGGGTGGCTGGGGACTTGAATCTGGGCCAGTAGGCTTTGCAAGGAAGTGCCTTTAGCCACTGAGATATACTCTTCTATTCCCCTCTCCTCCACTCCCATTCCACGGAGGGCCTGACGCAGTCAGCCTCAGGGATGAAATTTCAAGCCAGGCACAGGTTATGGGAGGAAGGGATTTATTGAAGCTTATAGATCCAAGGGAAGTTCCATAATGGCAGAAGTTGGATCCCTTTCACAGGTCCACTAAGAGAGAAGAACCACCACCAGCATCACAAGCAAGCACTCTCCAAGAACCCCAATCAGAGTTCCAGAAATTGCATCACTTTGGCTGGAAATTTCAGATCTGCACCCACACCTTAGAGCTGGACCCTAGGATCTGACCACACTGACACCTCCTCCAGCCAGACTAGAACATCCATTCAAACGACCACAGGGACCTTTACCATCTGTGTTACTTCTAGTCACAGGTAAGGCAGGAAGTAAGTCAAGGAAGCTAAGAATGGAAAATCAAGGAAAGGGCTGGGAAGATGGCTCAGTGGTTAAGGCACTTGCCTGCAAAGCCAAAGGACCCAGATTTGATTCCCCAGGAACCACGTAAGCCAGATGCACAAGGTGGCATATTTGTCTGGAGTTCATTTGCAGTGGTTGGAGGCCCTGGTGTGCCCGTTCTGTCTTTCTCATTCCTCTCTCTTTGTGCCTCTTTCTCAAAAAAAAAAAAAAAAAAAAAAAAACCAACTCAAGGAAAAAGTGAGAGGGGGGCAAGGGTTATACAGAGGCCCAGACTTCCTGTTAGAAGGCCTCTATTTGTGTCACCAGGGTGGCCACAGGAACTTTCCATGGAGCTGAGATGTGCAGGGTAGGAGCTGTCTCGGCATTCCCTCCTTCACCAAAGCTCTCTGAATGAGCTCAGAAGGAGGGTGGGGGACAGAGTGGTAAGTTGTTGGGGGCTGGGACTCTGCAGCTTGCCCTTGTAATATACTGATTTGAATTAATTTATTTATTTGAGAGACAGAGAGAGGTAGATAGAGAATGGACATGCCAGGGCCTCTAGCCACTGAAAACAAACTCCAGATGCATGTACCACCTTGTGCATCTGGTTTATATGAGTACTGAGGAATTGAACTTGGGCCCTTAGGCTCCCCAGTCAATATCCTTAACTGCTAAGCCATCTCTCAAATCCATATTTTTAACAGTTTTTTTTTACTTGTTTTCTCAGCATTTCTACCAGTGACTATAGGTCCCTCCCCCTCCCCCGGTTTAAATATGAAGCCAAAAGGCACATGATCTCTCTCTCTCTCTCTCTCTCTCTTGACATAGGGTCTCGCTCTAGCCCAGGCTGACCTGGAATTCACTATGTAGTCTCAGACCTCCCAAGTCCACTGAAAATTAGTGAGAGGAGATGTGTGAAAAGACAGAAATCGTATGCAACCCTTGGTGAGTGTGTCATTTAGTTGTGTGGGGAAGCTGGGGAGGGGGGAGAATAGTGATATTTCTTCTTCTGTGTGACCTTCTTGCCTTTTCAAGTTATCTCTACCTTTCTAGATAGTACCCTCTCCCCCTGCCCAGCCAATGGAGATAGTGAGACCTGTAACAAGCAGTCAAGGACACCCTAGCCACACTTCCCTAGCAGCTACACCCCAAGGGAGATAATGCTTTCACTTTTAATTGTTTGTAAGCAGAGAGAGATAGAGAGGAAACAGAATGGGCGGGCCAGAGCCTCCAGCACTGCAAACAAACTCTGTGCATCTGATTTTATGTGGGCACTTGGGAATCAAACCAGGGTCATCAGGCTTTGCAGGCAAGTGCCTTAGCCACTGAGCCATCTCTCCAGCCCAATATTTAAAAATTTTTTAATTATTATTTTATTTATTTTTGGAGAAAGACAGACAAAGAGGGAGAGGGAGAGGGAGAGATAGAGATGGGCGCGCCAGAAGTCTCTCAGCTGCTGTGAACAAAATCCAGATGTGTGCACCCCCTTGTGGTCAAGTGCAGCATTGCGCCCTTGCGTCACTTTGCATCTGGCTAAACGTGGGACCTGGAGATTGGAACCAGGTTCTTAGGCTTAGCAGGCAGGCGCCTTAACTGCTAAGCCATCTCTCCAGCCCCCAATATTTTTTTTCTTTGCTAAAATCTATTTGATTCACCATGAATGTAAGATTTTGATCCCACCTCAAAGTAGCTGGCATGTGTCTGACTATAGCTTAGTATTACTGTTCGGAGCCCAGCAAAGTTGGAGGCAGAATTCACCAATGCTGATGCTAATGGGAGCAAGAATGTACATGCAGAGAGAGACAGGGTGGGAGGAGCAACTGTTAAAGAGGTAGGAACCCAAGAAGATGCATGATCTTGCTGCGAGTCAGGGTTGTCTTGGAACCAGTTTGTAGCATGTTGCAGTCAACAGCTTGTTGCTAAGACAAACATCCAACCAGACACAGCTTATGGAAGGAAGGGGTTTATTTCAGACTTACAGAGTCCAGGGGAAACTCCATCAGTGGTGGAAGAAGCTGCTTGCTCCCACAGATCCAAGCAGAGAGAGAGAGACAACTGCAGCAAGCTTTAAACACCAGCACCAGCAAGCGCGAACAGCCAGAGCTCAAACTGCTCTCAACACGCCTAGTGAGGCTGCACTCAGATCTGTTCCTGAGCACACCTCAGGGCTCGACTCCAAGACCCACACCCCTCCCCCAGTGACACGCCCCTTGTAGCAGGGATCTATCTGCCTGCTAGGGGCTCAAGCAGGCAAATTTAATAGGGCTAGAAGATTGCTCAGTGGTTAAGGCCTTTGAAGCCTAAGGACCCAGGTTCAATACCTCAGTACTCCCATAAGACAGATGCACAAGGTGGTGCATGCATCTGAAGTTTGCTTGTAGTAGCTAGAGCCCCTGGTGTGCCCATTCTCTCTATCTGCCTCTTTCTCTCTCAAAATGAATAAATAGAATGTTTTTGTTTATTTTTAATTTTTATTGACAATTTCCATAATTATAGATAATAAACTATGGTAATCCCTTCCCCCCACTTTTCCCTTTGCAAGTACAGTCTCCATCATATCCCCTCCCCCTCTCAGTCTCTCTTTTATTTTGATGTCATCATCTTTCCTTCTAGTAAAGATGGTCGTGTGGAGACAGTAAAATGTTTTATTTTTAATTTATTTACTTATTTGAGAGCAACAGACAGAGAAAGAGGCAGAGAGAGAGAGAGAGAATGGATGCACCAGAGTCTCCAGCCACTGTAAACGAACTCCAGATGCATGTGCCACCTTGTGCATCTGGCTTACGTGGGTCCTGGGGAACTGAGCTTCGAATCGGGGTCTTTAGGCTTCACAGGCAAGCGCTTAATTGCTAAGCCGTCTCTGCAGCCCCAGTAAAATGTTTTTTAAACAATGACTGGGTTTATGGGGCCATACATTCAAACTACCACATAGGGGTTTCGGAGTCTGGGCTGGGTCTAGCTCTTCCCAAGTCCCCTTCCAGGAGCATTATCTTAGGAGCTCCGAGGTCCAAATGAACAATGAGCAGCCTTGGACGTTGGGAAGTAACACACATCAGTGCTCTGCCCCCAACTGGGCCTCCAGGGGATTATTCACTAAACATTTGCCTGAATTCAGATTCAACTTTTATTACTGATATATGAACCAAACTAAAGCCATTTGCTTTCTTTTCTTTTCTTTCTTTTTTTTTTTTTTTCAAGGTAGAGTCTCACTGTAGCACAGGCTGACCTGGAATTCACTATGTAGTCTCAGGCTGGCCTCAAATTCACTGAGATCCTCCTACCTCTGCCTCCTGACCATTTGCTTTTATATCCTTCTCTGAGTCTCCCCAAGTTCAAGATTGCTCTCTGGGGATTGGGCTTTCAGCAGCAATGTGCCAAATTTGAATCTTAGCTCCTTTTTTTTGTATTTTTCCTCTCCTCCCTTGATTTTTGAAAGAAAAACGTAACAAGGTGGTCCTGCCAAATTACTAGGAAGGGAACAGGCTCAAAGAAAAAAAAAGGAAGAAAGAAAGAAAGAAAAAAACACCTTGCCCACAGGTGTTCGGTAATACTCTAAGTTACTTTCTTGCAGTTGAAACGCCTCAGCCCACCTAGATTGTTAACACCTGTGAAATTGTTCAATAAACCAATCCCAGAAGCCCCATTCTGTCTCTCCAAAGTGCAGTCTGTTACATTTCTTGTCAATGAGACAGCACATGATTCATCTGGAGGGCCATACGAAACGTTCGTGAATAACAAATGAAAATTGAGTTCAAACCTTCCTGACGGATCTCAGTGCGCTTACCAGGTTTATAGATTTGTTTCATGGGAATGCACTTTACAAAGTTGCATTTGTGAGTGGTTGATGCTGCGAATAAAGGTACCATATATATATATATATATATATAATTTATTTATTTACTTGCAAGCAGAGAGAGAGATAGAAGACAGACAGACAGAAAATGGGAGTGTCGGGGCCTCCAGCCAGTGCATGTGCTACTTTGTGCATCTGGTTTATGTGAGTACTGGGGAATTGAACGTGGGTCCTTAGGTTTCGCAGGCAAGCTCCTTAACCATTGAGCCATCTCTCCAGCCCTCCATTGTATTTTTGTCATTGTACAAATGAAGACAATGGAAGGAAATGATTCCTGGAAAAGGCTATTATTTCACATTCTTGCAAATTGAAATGTCATGTTTTTTTTTTAAAAATGAAATGACATGTCTAGCATGAGAAACTTTGGAATAAAATATTATTATTATTATTATTATTATTTCATTGTTTTCTTTTAGTGCAGTGATTTCCAGCTATTATTGGAAAATCTTGAAAAGCAAAGTCCACGTGATATCTCAAGTCAAGTTCCTGAACTGAGAGTCACAGACCCCAAGAGTCATAGATACCATTCAGGATTTCTGTGAGCCTAAATGTGAAAAACCACCATATTATTTTCACTCACTCCTGACCGATGCACAGGTTTCCCTTCAGTTATGGGTATAGGAAATGACTAGATGTTGTACTAGCAGTACCTGTCCTTATTACCAAGAGAAATCATATATATTTTCCTATCAAATTACAGTTATTTTAGATATCTGAAAACATTGTTTATATTCATTACTTCTTCAAAATTATAGTAATTATTAGATCGACTGTGAGGTTTTGTTTTTTAAAAGCACATACATTAGTACATCACACACTTGACTTTTATATATTTTGATAACTATAATTCCATATAATTGCTTTCCTTTGTAGTTCCTATATATTTTAGTTTATTCATATGAACTATTATCATAAGAAGGGGCCCATAGACTTCAGATGTCAAAGGTATTAGGATCTAAGGTCCTAAAAAACTTGTAAGAATCTCTGTTCCAAAATTGACCCTAAAGCCAGGCATGGTGGCACACACCTTTAATCCCAGTACTCGGGAGGCAGAGGTAGGAGGATCACCATGAGTTCAGGTTTTTTAATAGCTGGGTGTAGTGGTGCACACCTCAGGAGGCAGAGGTAGATGGGTCACTGTGTGTTCAAGGCCACCCTGAGACTACATAGTGAATTCCAGGTCAGCCTGGGCTAGAGTGAGACTCTTCCTCATGTTGCTTTTTATCAGGTATTTTGTCACAGCAACAAGAAAACTAAGGCACTGTCTTAGCTTTTCATTCTACATCCAAACAATCAAACCACTTCCTCCTTCCCACCAACCTAACCATCCAAATGATCTAGAACGATGATAAATCCCAGGAATCGGGAAGCTATACCAAAGTCAAATCGAATCCCCAATCTGACTGCTACAAGGGTCACAAAAGAGAGCACGGCTCTTTTGAGAATTCTAGTGCCAGCAGCCCAGAAGAGTAAAAAGAAAAAGAAAATCCAAGCTCCAAGCTGGGGGAAAAAAAAAATCATGAGTGAAAATCTTGTCCCATTTTCTCATGCTTAATTTGGTCATTCCTTTGTATGAAATAAACTCATTTTGTTTGGCGCTACCTCAATGGAGTGAAATTAGCAACATCGTTCTTTTACTCAGAGAACTATTCATAGATCTCTGTTCTCAAGCACGTTATTTATACATACTCTGCCTAAAAGTAGGTTTTGCAGTTATTTAGAATCAGGTGGCGTATAGAGTACTTTTGACTTTGAACAGAGTAAAACGCATTTGGACTCACCAATACAATATGTGAGGAGAGCCCCAAAGCAGGAGGATGCAGAGAACACAGTGAACGTGAGAAAAGGTGTTAGTGAGCACTTGGAAACTGCAAGCTGTCAGAAGTCTCTGTGTGCTGGATGCCTTGGAAATTACTTGCAAACTACAATACTGTGGTTTGATAATCTAAATTTTACTAATAGTTTAAGGCTTGTGATCTCTGCCCACCATAATCTCTGGTCCTATCTTTATTTAAAATTCGAATATGTTTTCCACCATAATTTTTCCATTGATACTGAGTTCTTTCCACACCCCTCACATTTTTCATTTGAGGTCCTGGTCTGCATCCAATTGACCATAAAAGTCAGAGATGTGTTGTTGTTGGTTTTTGTCAAGGTAGGGTCTTACTCTAGCCCAGACTGACCTGGAACTCACTTTGTAGTCCCAGGATGGCCTCAAATTCACAACGACCCTCCTATCTCTGCCTTCCAGGTGCTTGGGATTAAAGGCGTGCACCACCACACCAGCCTTCATTTCATTTTCCTCACTGTAGCTACTAGGAAATACAAAAATGGTATGTGTGGTTTGCCTTTGTGGTTTATGTGTTTGGGTTGCTTTGTTTTGTTTTTGAGATGTGTGTTGGTGGGCAGGGGTGGGGAGTCCTCACTGTGTTTCCCTGGCTGGCCTCGAATTCCTGGGCTCAAGTGATCCTCCTGCCTCAGCCTGTCAAGCAGCTGGGACCACAGTCTCCATCGAGCCTGGGTTCTGCCAGATTTCCACTGGACAGCACAGCTCTAGAGACCTGGCATTGAAGTGGCCATTAGGGGAGGGGCGTCTCCTCATGTGAAACAAGAGGTCTCAGGAGGGAATAGTTCCCTTCAGAAAGGAGTGTGGGCCTGTCAAGACACACAGCGGACACTGAACCCCAACACTGTCCTTCCTCTTTCTGTTGCTTGGGTCCCCCCTCCTTTCTCCTTTCTGTCTTTCCTCTTTAATAGCTCAGAGGTTAAAGAAGCTTGCTTGCAAAGCCTGATGGCCCAGATTCAATTCCCAGTACCCACAGAAAGCCAGATGCACAAGGTGGCATATGTGTCTGGAGTTCATTGCAGTAGCAAGAGGCCCTGGTGTGCCCATTCTCTCTCTCTCTCTCTGCTCACAAATTAAAGAAACAGAATTTTTAAAAAAATATAAATGGGTCAAGCATGAAAGCAAGTAATTATCAAGCTGTTACCATAGTACTTTCCAGAAAATCAGTAAATTAAATGACCAAATTCATTCATTCATTGTATAGTACCGGGTATTAAACTCGGGGTCTCATATATGCCAGACAAGCATTCTACCACTGAGCTACCTTCCCCAGCCCTTTTAACTTTTCACTTTGAGACAGGATTTCACTGAGCTGCCCAGCTGACCTTACACTTGTGATTCTCTTAACTTCCCAAGCAGGTTTGTACCACCAGGTCCAACTAAAAATTTTAAAATCAGACATTTATTAGGCCAATCACAGAAAGAAAATTCCCAGCTGCAACCTAGGAATGCCACCTCATATTTGCCGTGGGCAGCTTGTGGCCCAGGCCTCGCTGAAGCATCCATCTTGATCGTTAGAGGTGACTCTCAGAGCTGTGGCGGCCATCGTTTATGTGCATGTCAAACAGATTGCATTTGTAACATTTAATGCCCACAATAACAATAATAAAACATGCTGGCATGTGCTCTCTGCAAACACTTTCTTCTGAAGATAGAGCCAGCGAAATGTTTTAGGAACTTTGACATTTATAGCTGTATTTATAATCTTTTTTTTTGGATCATTTCCTCACAGAGTCACATGTTTGTTTATTTTAAATTCTCTGGAGAAATAAAAATGTTTAAACATAACATAATAATATCATATGCATTTTATGAGCCCTTGCTCACCATCTAAGCAGAAGCAAAGAGTGTTTGTACATTGAATCCTGAGAGAGCATTCTATGTGAATGTCAGATTTTCTAGATTTAAAAAAAAAAAGCAAGGTCCACAATAAAGGATTAGAAAGGGAAAGGGGGGCTGGAGAGATTGTTCGGTGGTTATGGTGCTTGTCTGCAAAAGCCCAAGGATCTGAGTTTGATTCCCCAGTACCCATGTAAAGCCAGATACACAAAGTGGTGCATGTGTCTGGTCTCCATTTGCAGTGGCTAGAGGACCTGGTGTGCCCATTCTCTCTCTGTGTCTCTCTCCTCCTGCTCCCCCCCCGTTTTTTCTTCTTTTTCTTCGAAGTAAGGTCTCACTCTAGCTCAGGCTGACCCTGAATTCACTATGTAGTCTCAAGGTGGCCTTGAACTCACAGCGATCCTCCTATGTCTGCCTCCCAAATGCTGGGATTAAAGGTGTATGCCACCATGCCTGGCTCCTCCTCTTTCATAAATAAATAAATACATAAGAAAGGAAAAGGGATGAGAAAATACTCAGCTTCGAGACCTCCTCCCTTGTCCTGCCATTACCGAACCAGGCTAACGGCAGAAAAAGAGCCACTGAGCATTCGGGAATATTCCCCATGGAGAATTCTTTGGGCAGACACATAAACTTTTTTTTTTTTTTTTTTTTTTTTTTTTTTTTGAGGTAGGGTTTCACTCTAGTCTAGTCTGACCTGGAATTTACTCTGTAGGCTCAGGGTGGTCTCAAATTCACTGTGATTCTCCTACCTCTGCCTCCCGAGTGCTGGGATTAAAGGCGTGCACCACCATGCCCGGCTCAAACTCTTTACTTTGAGCTGAAGCTATGACCTTTTTTTTTTTTTTGGTAGGGGGTTCCAGGTAGGTCTCACTCTAGCCCAGGCTGACCTGGAATTTACTCTGTAGTCCCAGGTGGTCTCAAACTCACAGAGATCCTCCTACCTCTGCCTCCTGAGTGCTGGGATTAAAGGCGTGCACCATACTCAGCTTTCAATGAAGTTCACTTTTACCAAACAAACAGCGTGGTATATGACAAGGATCCTGTGTGTAGCAGTTAACTAAATACAGTGACCAACATGCTATTCAGACTTACTCAGGAGTGAGACAGTATGACAATCATAAAACATTGCTAAATTTTTTGACATGACTCCAAGTGGAGGTGAGATCCCTTGAAGCTAGACCAAGTTCAGTGACTGACCAATAGAATATGGCAAAAGTGACTCTGCAGACTGGAGAGATGGCTCAGTAGTTAAAGGCAGTTGTCTGCAGGGCCTAACAGCCTGCTGTTCCATTCCCCAGTATCCACGTAAAGCCAGAGGCACAAAGTGGTGCGTGTGTCTGGAGTTCGCTTGCAGTGACAAGAGGCCCTGGTGTGCCCATTTTCTCTCCCTTCCTCTCTCTCTCTCTCAAAAAAAAAAAAAAGTGGATCTGGCTTTAGAGGTTAAACCATAAAAGGTCATGTAAGTCCCCCCTGTTGTTTTGGGACATTCATCGCACGCGTGTGTGTGTGTGTGTGTGTGTGTGTGTGTGTGTGTGTACATGCACATATACACGCATGCTCCGCAGATCCCACATGCCATTGTGCAGAGGCCAGAGCAAAACCCTGGGTGTTCTTCTCTACCTTGCTTCACCTAACTTTTCTATGATGTTCCCTCAACTGCATCTGGAGCTCATTGCAATCCCCCTGTCTCTGCTCTCTCAATGCTGCCATTACAGGAAGCCACCACACTCAGATTTTTTTCGTTTTTGGTTTTTCTAGGTAGGGTCTTGCTCTAGCCCAGGCTGACCTAGAATTCACTATGTAGTCTCAGGCTGGCCTTGAACCTCCTATGATCCTCCTATCTCTGCCTCCCAAGTTCTGGGATTAAAGACGTGCGCCACCAGGCCCAGCTTCAGTACCCTTAGATTTTTTTACATGGGTATCAGGGATCATACTCAGGTTCCTATGCTTGCATAACAAGAGCTTTTACTGCAGAGCCATCATCTCCTCAGGCCCAAGATAGTCACCTGTTTACAAACATAAGCCAATGTATTATTACATGTATTTTGTGAGGGTTAAAATTTGTATCACACAGGTCTGAGTTGAGGAAACACTTCATAGACAATGACTTGAAAACCCAATCATTTTATGAACGCCACAATGAACTAGAACCTTCTCCTTGGCAGCCCTAAACTGTTATGTGAGAAGCATGAGGCCGCCGTGTTGGGGAGGAAGGCCAGACTCCAGTTTCAGGATGTTTCTTCTTACATAAAATTCAAAAACTGTATCTTTCCAGGTATAGTGGTACATGACTTTAATCCCAGTACTCGGGAGGCTGAGGTTGAAGGATCACTGTGAGTTCAAGACCAGCTGGAGACTATATAGTGATTTCCAGGTTAGCCTGAGCTAGAGTGTGACCATACCTCAAAACAAACAAACATACACACATACATACATACATACATACATACATACATACATACATACATACATACATACATACACCTGTGAAGCCTAAGGACCCAGGTTCAATTCCCCAGTACCCACATAAAGCCAGATGCACAAGGTAGCGCATGCATCTGGAGTTTGTAGTGGCTGGAGATCCTGGTGCACCCATTCTCCCTCTTTCTATCTGCCTCTCTCTCTCTCAAATAAGCAAATAAATAAAAAAAATTTTAAAGCATCAAAACAGGAATCCAGAAGTTGCCGAGAGTTTAACACTAAAGCAGACTTTTAATACACTCAGTAAGACTCAGGGAACATTGTGGAAGAGGGGGTGGAAAGAATGTAAGAGCCACAGAGTGGGAGGGAATACCCAGGGCATTGTGCCCCCCACCACCTCAATGACTGACTGCTGCTCTCACAATTCATAACCAACAACCCTATGGTGAATACCAGCAGCCCCACTGAGGAGGACCCTCAGTGCAATGGGGACAGGGAGAAGAGGAATAGGACAAACACATGATGTGTCCATACAGTTTCTACTTAATATAAAAATCTTGGGGCTGGAGAGATGGCTTAGTGGTTAAACGCTTGCCTATGAAGCCTAAGGACCCCAGTTCAAGGCTCTATTCTCCAGGACCCACATAAGCCAGATGCACAAGGGAGCACATGCATCTGGAGTTTGTTTGCAGTGGCTGGAAGCCCTGGCCCTGCCATTCTCTCTCTCTCTCCCCTGCCTATTTCTGTATCTCTCTCTGTGTCAAATACATAAATAAATAAAAATATTTTTAAAAAATCTTGTAATAATGTGTCCACCAGTTAAGGTCATAAAGAAGCACATTTTTCTCACTCTTGGCTCGAACATTTCATTACTAAGGATAACACCTGTATCCTAGTGAGTTTGTGATAGAAAACTGGTTTTTTAAAATATTTATTTATTTGCAAGCAGAGAGAGAGAGAGAAGAGAGACAGACAGAGAGGATGGGTGTGCCAGGGCCTACAGCCACCGCAAACTCCAGATACATGTGCCACTTTGTTTATGTGGGTATTGGGGAATCTAACCCAGGTCATTAGGCATTGAGGGCAAGTGCCTTAACCGCTAAGCCATGTCTCCAGCCCTATTCCTCCTGTTTTTAAAATATTTTTATTTATTTATTTTTTCAAGCACAGAAAGAGAAGAGAGACAGTGAGAGAGAGAGAGAGAGAGAGAGAGAGAATGGGCACACCAGGGTTTCCAGCCACTGCAAACAGACTCCAGATGCATGTACATCTTCATGCATTTGACTTTATGTATTAGGGAACTGAACCTGCGTCTTTTGGCTTTGCAGGCAAGCGCCTTAACTGCTAAACCACATCTCCAGCCCCCAGAAAACTTTTAGCAATGTATTTCTAGCTTTCCAGGAATGTGATAGAACATGGATACTGAATTTTCCAAAAGACTTTATTTGAAGCCTTGCTAAGACGTATTATGGATGCTGTCCTTCGGTCTATTAATGAACATAGCAAAGCAAATTAAAAGGCTACATTGTGTTTGTTCATCTGACACATATTTATGGAGCAACTATTATATGCCAAGAACTGTGATAAATCAGGGAATGCAAATGACATCAGGACAGACAAATTCCCTGGCCTGAGGTTGGTCAGTCTCGTGCAGCCTCATGATAAATGCTATTTGACTTCGCAGTGTCACACTCTTTATGTGCGGCTGGACCTGACTTGATGTTTTTGTTGTTTTTTCAAGGTAGGGTCTTGCTGTAGCCCGGGCTGACCTGGAATTCTCTCTGTAGTCTCAGGGAGACCTCGAACTCACAGTGATCCTCCCACCTCTGCCTCTCAAGTGCTGGGATTAAAGGCGTGCGCCACCACGCCCGCCTGATTTGATTTTGTTTTGCTTGGGATTTTTGCATCTGTGTTCATTACTGGAAGTACATCACATGGCTCTGGTCCCCTCTCAAAACTGACTGCTTTACAAGTACTCAGTAAACAAAATGATCCAAGTCCAGCGTTTTCTCTGTTTATTTAAGTCTTCTGTTAAATTCATAATAAACTTCTTTGGTGTCTTAAACATTTCTTCTTAAATATATCCCTAGATAATTTATTCACTTGACTGTGAATCTGACATTGAAATAAAATCTTTTGGTTATTTCTGATATATATGTAAGGCTGATTTTTAATATTTTATTTATTTATTTACATTTATTGATTTATTTGACAGAGAAAGAGGGAGAGAGAGAGAGAATGGGTACACCAGGGCCTCCAGCCATTGCAAAAGAACTCCAGATGCATGCATCCCCTTGTGTATCTGGCTAACATGGGTCCTGGGGGATCAAACCTGGATCCTTTAGCTTTGCAGACAAACGCCTTAACCACTAAGCCATCCCTCCAGCCCTGTAAAGCTGATTTTTTTATATATTTGATGTATGATAGGACGCCTAGTGGAAATCTTTTGTGAAGTTTATTTACTTTTTTCAATAGAATTTTTCCTGTTTTTGTGACTTTGGTGTAGGTAATCACAATCCCAATAAATTCTTTCTTTTCCTCCATCCACAACTGACTTTCCTTTGCATTATCTTATTTTATGGGTTACAAATTTCAGAATAATGTTAAATAATAGGGAACATTCTTTGGGATATTTTTCTTTTAAAGTGAATGTTCTTAGAATTTTAATATCCTGTATACTATGTTGAGGTAAATAGTCGATATCAACAATCTCATTCTTATTCCAGTCCTACCTAGCAAGTATTTTATTACAAATAGATTTTTCAGTGGTTCTTATTAATTTCTGGTATACCTTAGGATGGTTATTCCAATTGTTTTCTGGGACATATTGGTATGATTATTATATTAATGAATTCACAATATTGAATTCTTGTTGATACCAAGTCTCTTAGGAGTTCATGTATGATGTCATAGACGGCTGGATAAACTTAATACTGCATTTCCAATTTTAGCTTCTACATTGATGAGGTTGTTTTCCCATTAATATTTGAATTGAAATTTTTGGCCACACATATCTTTTTTTTAAATATCCTCTTATATTTTATTTATTTATTTATTTATTTGAGAGAAAGAGAGAGAGAGAGAGAGAGAGAGAGAGAGAGAGAGAGAGAGAGAATGGGCGTGCCAGGGCCTCCAGCCACTGCAAACGAACTCCAGATGCATGTGCCTCCTTGTGTATCTGGCTTATTTGGGTCCTGGAGAGTCAAACCAGGATCCTTTGACTTTACAGGCAAACACCTCAACCGCTAAGCCATCTCTCCAGCCCACACGTATCTTTTAAAAAATATTTTATTTTATTTATTTATTTGAGAGAGGGAAAGAGGGAGAGGAGAGGGAGAGGGAGAGGAGGGGAGGGCATGCCAGGGCTTCCAGACAGTGCAAACAAGCTCCAGACACATCCGCCACCTTGTGCATCTGGCTTACCTGGGTCCTGGGAAATCAAACCGAGGTCCTTTGGCTTTTCAGGCAACTGCTAAGCCATCTCTCCAGCCCCTTGGGCACACATATCTTAACATCCTCAAAGAACGGGCACAATCAGAAAATTATTTGTTCTTGAAATTCACAATTCTTTTTCTGTAAATAGTAACTTTAAATTTGTTTTGAAAATGTTTCCTATTTCCTAAGTCATTTATAGTCATGTGTGATAAGAATGTGAATAGTTCAAGGCAGAGGAGATAGCTCAGGGGTTAAAGGAAAAACCTAACAGCTGGGGTTCAGTACCCCAGTACCCACATAAAGCCAGATGCACAAAGTGGTCCATGTATCTGAAATTCATCTGCAGTGGCTAGAGGCCCTGGCATGCCCATGTCCTCAATCTCTCTCTCAAATAAATAAAATTTTTTTAAAAAAAGTGAATGATTTACTATATCAAGACTGTCTCCTCTTTATCTCTTTCTGCTTGCAAATAAAAATATTTTTTAAAAAAGGGTTGGAGATGTGGCTCAGTGGTTAAGGTGCTTGCCTGAAAAGTCTAAATGACCCAGCTTCAACTCCCTAGCACCCACATAAAGTCAGATGCACAGCGTGATGCATGCTGCGTCTGGAGTTAGTTTGCAATGGTTGAAAGGCCTGGTGTACTCATTCTCTCCCTCTTCCTCCCCCCTCCTCTCTGCTTCCAAATAAATAAATAAAAATATCTTTAAAAAGGACTTTCAAAACCAGTTCCAGGGAAACGGTGATAGACACTGTGGTCATTCAAACTTCATCAAAACAGAGATGCAGAGTCTACAGAGAAAGCAACACTAAATCAGATCTCTAGCTTGCCCACCAAGGCTCAGGGAGCATCGTGGAAGGCACGGGGAGATTGGAAGACCTCAGAGTGATGGGAACAGCCTGAGATACCATGTCCCCTCATCCCTGCAGAGACTGACTGAGGCCTCTCGGTCCCCACAGCGAACACCAATAATGCACCAAAGATCTTCAGCAGAACTGGGGCCAGTGAGAGGGAGTCCATGTGTGCAACCATATAATAAAAGCATCAGAGGCTGGAGAGATGGCTCAGCGGTTAAGGCTTTTGCCTACAAAGCCGAAGTACCTGAGTTCGATTCCCCAGTACCCACTTAGCACCAGATATATAAGGTGACACATGCATCTGGAGTTCTTTTGCAGTGGCAGGAGGCCTTGGTCTACCCATTCTCTTTCCTATCTGCCTCTCTTTCTCAAATAAATACATGAAAAACAGAAATAAAATATTAAAAAAATAATAAATTTGTAAGAAACTGAAAAAAGGACTTGCCGGTGTTTTCATTCTGAGATAATACCTTCTTTCTTGTCCTTAGTTTTTGTCTCTTTTCTATTATTACCTTGATTAAAATAAATAGTGGTTTCCACATTTTATTCTTTTTGTTCTACTCACTGTTTGGGTCCCCTCCTCCCCCCCAAAACCACTCTAAACTGTATTTATGCTATTTCTTTGTGTTTACTAAATCTTAATTTCTGCTTTCATCTGTGATTATTTCTTCTTTCTCTTTTTGAAAATTAGGTTTTGTCTTGTTTTCTACTTAGTTCCCCACGTTAATGGTGTAATTCACTTGTTTCTTTTATTATTTAAAAATAAGAAAATATGTTTTGTGCTTTCCCCCTAATTTTAGCTTTGATTTAAGTACCCTAGGTTTAAATACATAGTGTTTTTATTATTATAGTTTTCCAGGTATTTTCTAATAACCCTGTTGATATCCCATGTGACCCAGATATATGGAAGGATACTGTTTTATTTTGTAGCTTTCAAAAATGTAGGAAAAATTAATTTATTGCTGTTCCACTATTAATTTGATAAAAGAATATAGTTTGTGTAGATTGATTTTGAAGAAAATTCATTTCCCTGTGATTTACTATGTATGAACGTTGTGTTCCACAGATATTTGATAAGACAGTACATCATCTATTTAAGATTATTGAATTCCCTTGTTATTTAAAAATGTTTAAATATTTTTATTTACTTGCAATGAAAGAGAGAGAGAGTGGAGGAGAGAGAGAATAAGAGAGAGGAAGAAGGTGCACCAGGGCCTCCTGCTACTGCAAATGAACTCCAGATGTATGCACTACTTAGTGCATCTGGCTTTATGTGGGTACTGGGGAATCGAACCCAGGCTGTCAGGCTTTTGTTAGCAAGTGCCTTTAGCTGCTGAGCCATCTTTCCTGTCCTCCCTTGTACTTTTTAAACCAACTCGGTAATGATGTCATCAGGCCCTTCGTTTCCTTATTTTCTACTTTAACATTTTTTTAAAAAAGTATTTGTTTAGGGCTGGAGAAATGGCTTAGTGGTTAAGGCGCTTGCCTACAAAGCCAAAGGACCTAGGTTCGATTCTCCAGGACCCACTTAAGCCAGATGCACACGGTGGTGCATGCACCTGGAGTTCATTTGCAGTGGCTGGAGGCCCTGCGGCACCCATTCTCTCTCTCTCTCTTCCCCTGCCTATTTCTCTCTCTCTCTCAAAAAAAGAAAAAAAATTTAATTAATTAATTTATTTATTTATTATTTATGAGAGAAAGAGAGAAAGAGAGAGTATAGGTGCATCAGGGTCACTTGCCACTGCAAATGAATTCCAGATGCATGCTCCACTTTGTGCATCTGCCTTTATGTGGGTACTGGGGAACTGAACCAGGCCAGCAGGCTGTGCAAACAAGCATCCTTACCCACTAAGCTGTCTCCTCAGATCCTACTTTAACTCTTTTTTAAAAAAATCAAAATATTTTACTCACTTATTTATTTGAGAGAGAGAAACAAAGAGAGAAAGAGGCACAGAGAAAGAGAGAGGGAGGGAGAAAGGGAGGGAGGGAGAGAGGGAGGGAGCGAGAGAGTGAGAGAGAATGGGCACACCAGGGCCTCCAGCCACTGCAAAGGAACTCCAGATATATGTCCCACCTTGTGGATCTGGCTTACGTGGGTTCTGGGGAATCAAACCTGGGTCTTTAGGCTTTGCAGGCAAATGCCTTAACCACTGAGCAATCTCTCCAGACTCTACTTTAACTCTTAAGAACAGACAACTATTTATTACTCTGTATCCATGTCAGTCCATTCTCTTTTCTAATTCTAACAGGTTTTGCTTTTTGTATCTTCCATCCCCTGAGAGTTGATGCATGAAATTGAATCCTGATACCTCTTCATTTTCTGGTCAATATTGAGAAAATGATTATCTATGAGGCATTTAATGGATTTGTCTTGAAAACTCGACTTTCTTTATCTTAGGTGTCTTTGGTAGATGACGATTGCGGCTGATGACCTAATCTTGGCCATTTAATAGAATCAAGCCCCTGCTGTTGTCACACATTGCATGTTGGTGAGTATTCTCACTGTTTCGTGTCTCGCTGTGAGTTAGTTTCTTTGTAACTACCTTTGATATTTGTGCCTGACTCTATTGTGCATGTTTTTGTTCCCCCTTTCTCTATATCAATGTAAAACATTGGGCTGGAGAGATAGTTCAGCAGTTGAGGTGCTTGCCTGCAAAGCCTAACAACCAGGGTTCGATTCCCTAGTGCCCACATAAAACCAAATGTACAGAAGGGCACATGCATCCGGAGTTCATTTGCAGTGGCTGGAGGCTCTGGCAAGCCCATTCTCTCTGTCTCTCTTCTCTCTATCTGTCTCTGATTGAAAATAAATAAAAATATTTTATTTATTTGTGTAAGAGAGAGAATGAGTACACCTGGGCCTCTAGCCACTAAAACCAAACTCCAGACACATGTGCCACCTTGTGCATTGGGCTCATGTGGATACTGGGGAATTGAACCTGGGTCCTTAGGCTTTGCAGGCAAGTGCCTTAACCAGTAAGCAATCTCTCCAGCCCAATAATAAAATGATTTTTAAATATTTTATTTATTTATTTGAGAGAGATGGAGAAAGAGAGAGAGAGAGAGTGAGTGAGAGACAATGGGTGCACCAGGGCCTCTAGCCACTGCAAATGAACTCCAGATGCATGCACCACCTTGTGCATCTGGATTATATGGGTACTGGGGAATCGAACCTGGGTCCTTAGCCCAGTATTTTTTTTTAAACATACATGAAGTACTTTGTCCCATCAATGAGATAGATTTCTGCAGCTCTCCTCCACATCCAGCGAAGAGTTTCAGCTGCATTCCTTTCTCCTGCATCTCCTCCACCGACTGAGAACCACACTGAGAAGGAATTCTTCCTCACAGTCCATATATTCTCTCGCTAGAATGATTGACCAGTTCCACAAATTCTTTTGTGGCTACAGTGTGTTTACAACGTGATGTCACATTAAGACACCTCTGTAGTCCTCTTACAACACACTAGCCCTGTCATGAGGGGCCTTTGGTGAACTCATTTCATGGTTATATGGGGAAAAAAAAATTAAATGAATTCAGCCTTTAGGCCAGAATAGGAAGTATAGTTTACTGAGAAAAGTGCAAGTGGGCTGGCAATAACTGGAATGAACTAGAATGTCACCTATAACCAGAAATTTCTTTTCTTTTTCTTTCTTTCTTTCTTTCTTTCTTTCTTTCTTTCTTTTTCTTTTTTTTTTTTTTTTTTTTTTTTTTTTTTTTTGAGGGAGGGTTTCACTCTAGCTCAGGCTGATCTGGAAATCACTCTGTATTCTCAGGGTGGTCTCGAACTCACAGTGATCCTCCAACCTGTGCCTCCTGAGTGCTGGGGTTAAAGGCATGCACCACCATGCCCGGCTGGTTTTTAGTTTTTTCGAGGTAGGGTTTCACTCTAGCCCAGGCTGACCTGGAATTCAGTCTCAGGGTGGCCTTGAACTCACAGCAATACTCCTACCTCTGCCTTCCAAGTGCTGGGATTAAAGGTGTGTGCCACCACACCCAGCTCTTTTTTTTTTTCCCCATGAAGAAAAGCTGATTGGGGCTAAAGAGGTGACTTACCGGTTAAGGTGCTTGCCTGTGAAGCCTAAGGACCCAGATTCAAATCCCCAGTACCCTCGTAAAGCCAGACAGACAAAGTGGCACATATGTCTGGCATTCGTTTGCAGTGGATAGAGGCCCTGGTGCACCCGTTCTCTCTCTCTCTCTCTATCTGTGTCTTATCTCTTTCTCATAAATAAATAAATAAATAAATAAATAAATAAATAAATAAATAAATAAATAAATAAATAAAATATTTAAAAAGAAAAAATGTGATTGAATTACTTTCTGGTGCTTTATATCAAAAATGCACTTCTTCTCTTTTTAAAACATTTATTTTATTTTTTAAATTATTTTTTGGAGAGACACAGAGAGAGAGAGACAAAGAGAGAGACAGAGAGAGAAAGAGAGAGAGAGAAAGAGAGGGAGAGGAAGACAGAGATGGGCACCAGCAGTGTCTCAGCTGCTGCGAACGAAATCCAGATGCGTGCGCCCCCTTGTGGTCAAGTGCAGCATTGCGCCCTTGCATCACTTTGCATCTGGCTAAACGTGGGACCTGGAGATTGGAACCGCTGGAGATTGGAACCAGTGTTCTCAGGCTTAGCAGGCAGGTGCCTTAACCCCTAAGCCATCTCTCCAGCCCTAAAACATTTTTGTTTATTTATTTGCAAGCAGAGAGAGAGAGAGAGAGAGAGAGAGATGGGCACACCAGGACTTCCAGCTACTGCAGAGTCCATATGCATGTGCCTCTTTGTGCATCTGACTTTATGTGGGTACTGAGGACTCCAACCCAGGGCAATAAGTTTTGCAGACAAGCATCTTAATGGTTGAGCCGTCTCTCCAGTTCTTTCATCCTGTTTTCCTGTTTCTTCAACATAACAATTATAAATTTCCATGGAAAAATTGGCCCCTTTGTATTAATTTTGTTGACATACGAAGCCCATTTTCTCTCAATAAATACTGAAAAGTTCTTTTTTCTAAAAAATATTTTTATTTATTTATGGGGGGGGAGGGAGGGAGGAAGAATATGGGCAGGCCAGGGCCTCTAGATACTGCAAATGAACTCCAGACACATGTACCACTACGTGCATCTGGCTTACATGGGTACTGGGGAATCAAACCCGAGTCCTTAGGTTTGGCAGGCAAGTGCCTTAATTGCCAAGCTATCTCTCCAGCCCTGAAAAGTTCTTTTCTGTATCCTTCCAGGATCATTCCTGTTTTTCTATTTTCCAGTTGTCTTTTTTTGGGGGGGTGGAATTCTCCTTTTCTTCATGGTAGATTTCCATTCTCTATCCGCTAAACTCTATTGCCTCTTTTCTCAGTGTTTTATCTCATTTTCCTTAATTCTGAAAGCATGCCTCAGATTTCTTTTTTATGTTACTGATTTGATTGTAAGCTGTGCCGGTTACATACTCCATTGAGTCCACTGTATGGTCAACACTCGTGCTTTATCTTTGCTTGTATCACAATTTTCCCTTTCATCTTCCTGTCTCTCTCTCCCAGTTTCTCCACCAGCTTTCTTTCCTCCTCATATTTTCTTGCCTCCTCCTTCATCTCTTCTTGCTTCATGAGGACCTTGATGTTGCTTGGATCACAAATCATATACTGTTTGAAATTTATTCTCATTTCCTGTAGTAAATCTCTCTCAAAGTATGCTCTTCTTCTGCCTCTGGAGTATTATATTTCCATTTCCAAAAGTTCCAAAATTTTTCACATGCTTCATAATGAGGTTGTATTTTGCCTGTTTATTCATCCTTGAGTGATGACTATTTTATCAGGCCTGAAAAAACAGAGTGAATAGATTTTCTTGGATCTAATCATATTTTACAGTATGTATTTTTTTTTTCTAATCTTCTCTTAGATCCTGTGCTGTATAAATAACATTCTGCCTAGTCAGTGGTTGAGCACCGGATGTGACTTTAACAAGCCGGGGTTCATAGCTTTTTCTGTGTATTACAAAGGCATTGTGAAAAGGGCCAGGTCGGAAAGGGTTTTTGTTATGGTTGTTGTTACCTCAAAACAGTTGACAAACATTTAAACTCTGCCAAGCATTCCCAACTCCATGGCCCAGCTGGTGGCCAGTATGGTACAGCTATGGGCAGGTCTATAGAACCTCCTCCAGAAGGGTTCACATGGATAGACTCAACTTCAGAAGTTCTTTTCAAAGATATTTTATTTATTTGAGAGAGACAGAGAGAGATTGAGAAAGACGCATGCCAAGGGCTCTAGCCATTGCAAACAAACTCCAGATGCATGTGCCACCTTGTGCATCTTGATTCACATGGGTACTGGGGAATCGAACCTGGGTCTTTAGGCTTTGCAAGCAAGTACCTTAAACACTATGCCATCTCGCTAGCCCCCAGGAAGTTCTTAAAATGCCTTCAGGATATCCTCTACAGTTTTTTCTTAATATTTTATTTGTTTATTTATTTATTTGAGAGAGAGAGAGAGAATGGATGCACCAGGGTCTCTAGCCACTGCAAAGAAACTCTAGATGCATGCACCTTGTGCATCTGGCTTACATGGGTACTGGGAAATCAAACCTGGGGCCTTAGGCTTCACAGGCAAGTGCCTTAACTGCTAAGGCATCTCTCCAGCCCATCCTTTACAGTTTTGTCTTTCAAAGTCATTTCCTTTTCTGCCTAAGTTAACTCAAAGGGTTTTTCATAAAGAAAGTCCTCTCTGCAAAACAAAAAAAGAAAAAAAATGCACCTGGTGAACTGGAAAGGTTGCCTAGTGGTGAAGGCACTTGCCTGCAAAGCCTAAGAGCCCATATGCAACTCTCCAAGGCCCACATAAGCCAGATGCACAAAGGTGATTCAAGTGTGCAAGGTCACATATGAACACTAGGTGACTCACACATCTGGAGTTTGATTATAGTGGCTGGAGGCCCTGGCACTCTAATTCTCTCTCTCTCTCACACTTTTGCTCTCTTGCATAAAAAAAAAAAAAAAAAATGTCCAGTCTGTTGGGCTTGCCTCAAAAAAAAAAAAAAATTGCAGCTGATATTTCTACTCAGGAAGGTCCTTTTCTAGCCTCTTGCTTGGATGCAACATTCCCAGTTCTTGCCTGGCTTGTGACATTCCAGTGGGAATATAGAAGGTATCTGTGCTGCAGACATCATTTTTTACCTGGAAGGAAGCCGGAGCCAAGGGCATCAAAATATATGAAGGGGCTTGTGTGCACTCCTTGAATCCCAGCCCCTGTGAGGCCAAGGTTGGAGGGTCACTGTGAGTTTGAGGCCACTCTGGATCTACATAGTGAGTTCCAGCTCAGCATGGACTAGTGTGAGACCCTACTTTGAAACAAAACAAAACAAACAAACAAAAAAGAAAATCATAAAACAATCTTATTCATGTCCACCATTTCAGCTAATTTCTAAGTGCTGATTGTTTGAAAATCTATGTCCAGAGTCTATATGGTCCTTTTTTTTTTTTTTTTTTAAAAAAATTAAGGCAGGGTCTCACTGTAACCCAGGCTGTCCTTTAATTCATTGTGTAGTCTTAGGCTGGACTTGAACTCATGGCGATCCTCCTACCTCTGCCTCCTGAGTGCTGGGATTGAAGGCGTGCGCCACCACAGCCAGCTTGTGTAGTCCTTTCTGTTATGCTTTGAAGCTACACTTAGCTGAAAATGAACTGCAGTAACAACATTCCAGAGCTTTCCCAGTGGTCTCACCACTTTGCATCCGCCTGCATTTCCACATGGAGATGCTGGCAATCTCAGCCATGGTGGTGGCAGCAGAGGGAGTTGTGGTGGAGGCGATGGTGGGTATAATGGATTTGGAGGTGATGGTGGCAATGATGGTGGTGGTCCTGGTTATAGCAGTAGAGGAGGCTATGGTGGTGATGGACCAAGATATGGAAACCAAGGTAGTGGATATGGTGGTGGAGGAGGACATGATGGTTATAATGAGGGAGGACATTTTGGTGGTGGTAACTTTACAGTGGACAACAGCAGTCAAATTAAGGACCCATGAAGGGGGGCAGTTTTGGTGGAAGCAGCTCTGGAAGTCCCTGTGGTGGTGGTTATGGGTCTGGTGGTGGAAGTGGTGGGTATGGTATTTTTAAAAAACAGCAGAAAAGAGCTACAGTTCTTAGCAGGAGAGAGAGCAAGGAGTTGTCAGGAAAGGTGCAGGCTGCTTTGAGAAGGTTGTCCCCAGTGCACTAGAGGAACTGTAAAAATCTGCCACAGAAGGAGCAATGATCTATAGTCAGAAAAGTGACTACAGCTTAAACAGGAAGCCCTTCTTGTTCAGAACTGTCAAAGCCACAGTTTGCATTGATAAAAGGCAATGCAGTGTCAATTTGATGTACATTCCTGAGGTCTTCCATCTGTTGTAGGTTTGTCTTTCTTTTTCTTTCATTACATCATGTTTATTGCCCTATAAATTGTGGTAGTGATACCAGGAATAACAAAATTTTAACTTTTCAAAAAATATTTTATTTATTTGTGGATAAATAATTCGTGGATACTGCAAGCTTTGAGTTTGGTGAGCCAGGCCAAATGACCAAACAGGTGCAATAGTGGCATGTCTGTTATGGGGAAAACCAAATGCTTTCTAATTGGACTAGAGGCCTGCTCCATGGGAGTGAATATATGGCTGGTGCTGAAAACCTATTCAAAAGCCTATGGAGAGGCAAGTCACGAGCCCTAGAAGTGTAATGTCTGCTCTTGTCTGGATAAATGCATATATTATCCTCACCAAACTGCCCTGTAAGTGCTTTTCTTAACATTATATATAAATGCTATTCTCACATTTGGTTAAAGCTTCTCTTTTCAGATGGTGGTGACCACTGGGTGACCCAAAAGGCACCATAGTGCTGAGAAGAAGTGACAGAGGAGTGCTCAGCACTGAAACATCTCTATCACACCTTCCAAGGCTCAGGGTCCATTGCAGAAAAGGTGGCAGAAAGAATGAAAGAGCCAAAATAAGGATGGAACTGCCTACAGTGCAATTGTTCAGACAGAAATTGGCCTTGATATCCACGACTTCACAGTGCCTGGCGCTACCTACATAAGACCATCATAATAGGAGGAAAAGATGATGACATCAAAATAAAAGAGAGACTAGTTGAGAGGGGGTGGGGATATGACGGAGAGTGGATTTGTGAAGGGAAAGTGGGGGAGGGAATTATCATGGTTTATTGTCTCTAACTTTGGAAGTTGTCAATAAACAAAGTTTAAAAACCTGAATCTATTGAGGGCCGTCCATTCAAATGACCACACCTCATAAGCCAGATGCTTAAAGTGGCTCATGCATTTGGAGTTTGTTTGCAGTGGCTGGAGACCCTGGTGTGCCCATTCTCTCTCTCAGTCTCTTCCTCTCCCCCCTCTCTATCTCTGTCTCTCACTCTGTGTCTGTATCTCCCCCTTACAAATAAATATATAAAAAATGCTTTTCCACAGGGCCAAATTCTCTCTACAGGGCACATTCACCCATAGCTGAGGACCATGTAAAAGTGAAGAACAAAATCTTAAACCTTCTGTATTTCTTTATCAGGTTCTCTCGGGGAACAGAACTGATTAAATGAGTGTCTATGATAAAGAGGACTCATTATGTTGGCTTGCAGGATATGGGCTGCACAGTCCAATAATGACCACTGTCTGCAGTGAGATTCTGGTAGCTTCTCACTTCACTTCATGAGGCTGGATGCCTCAGCTGTTGCAATCTGGTACTGGAAGCCTGCAGGATTCCTGGAGACATTACATTTTCCTGGAACTTCATTATGTGACAGCCACCACCAGAAGCCATCGGCCATGGGAGGACTTCAGTTAATCCTTTCTGGGCATGTCCTCAAAACCTGCAGAAGAGGCTTGCCTCTTACTTGTTTCTGTTTGTAAAATTCTTTTTTGAGGCAAGGTCTCACTCTAGCCCAGGCTGACCTGGAATTCACTGTGTAGTATCAGGGTGGCAATGAAACTCACAGCGATCCTCCTGCCTCTTCTTCCCGGGTACTGGGATTAGAGGCGTGTACACCACCATGCCCAGCTTCCACTCAGTTTTTCTGTCACTCCAGCAGACACTATGCTCCCATTTTGATGTGAGAATAGCCTCAGTTTCCCTTTAATCACTAACAATAAGATCATGCCCGCAGACCTGCTGGTCAGTAAGAGTCTTGTGATTGTTAATCTCTATGATCGGATCTGGAATCACCTAGAAGACAAGTCCCTGGCCACCTCTGTGAGGGAGTTTCAAGACTGGGTTAAGTGAGGTGGGAAGGTCCATCTTCACTAGCTATGGTCAGTACCATAAGAAAGCTGGCTGAGTACCAGCATGCATCTCTCTCTCTCTCCATATATATATCTGCTTCCTGACCATAGATGGGATGTGGGTAACTGCTTCATGCTGCTGACACCATGCCTTCCTCACTTTGATGGACTCTACGTCCATCATCTTCCTCCATGAAGTTGCTCCTTGTCACTTATTCAGTCACAGCAATGATCCCCCCCCCAAAAAAAGGCTCAGTAGTTAAGGTGCCTGCTTGCAACATGAAGTCTAAGGACCCAGGTTTGATTCCTCAGTAACCACACAAAGCCAGATGCACAAGGGGCACATGCATCCGGAGTTCATTTGCAGTGGCTAGAGGCTCTGGTGCACCTATTCTAATTCTCTCTCAAATAAATAAATAAATAAATAAATAAATAAATAAATAAATAAATACATACATACATACATACATACATACATACATACATACATACATACATACATACATACATACATACATACATACGTAAAATATATTTTACCTGGGCATGGTGGCACACACCTTTAATACATGCACTTGGGAAGCAGAAGTAGGAGGATCACTGTGAATTCAAGGCCAGCCTGAGACTACATAGTGAGTTCCAGGTGAGCCCTGGCTAGATCAAGACCCTACCTCAAAAAACATATATATGTATATATACACACATATATACATACATATACACACACATGTATTTGGTTTTTTGAGGTAGAGTCTTGCTCTAGCCCAGACTGACCTGGAATTCACTATGTAGTCTCAGGTTGGCCTCAAACTCATAGTGTTCCTCCTGCCTTGGCTTCCTGAGTGCTGGGATTAAAGGCGTGCACCCCCACACCATGTTTGAAGTCATATTTTTAGGTAGCATTGCCCCTCCAACCTTAATAGGGAAGTGATGAGACTCGAGATGCGTGTTTTTTAATATCTCTCAGAACTGAAAATCAAGGTGGAAGGCTGGAGCTTGTCCTTATGTGATGATCTGTCTCCTATAGACATGTAGACAGACATGCCTGAGGAACAGGTTTTAGTGGCATTTGGTGACACAGATAAGAAGCAAGAACAAAGGCTTGTTTATAAACATCATTTATAAACTCCAACTGGTGAAATTATAAATATAAGGGAAATAGCTGTCAGCGAAAAACTCACAAAAAGCCAGGTATGGTGGTGCAGGCCTGTAATCCAAGCACTTGTAAATCAGAGGAAAGAGGGTTGAAATTTTGAGTTTAGCCAGGGCTATATAGTAAGGCCTTATGTCAAAAAATAAAATTAAGTAGTAACTGAGAGCTGACTTACATTCCCATTTTGATAGTAAAAAACAATCCCCCACTTTACCTATAATCTATGTCTCAGAGCAATTGACGTTATATCTCTTTTTTAAAATATTTTACTTATTTATTTGCACAGGGGAGAGAGAGAATTGGTGCACCTAGGGCTCTAGCCACTGCAAACAAACTCCAGATGTGTGTACCATTTTGTGCATCTGGCTTCACTTGGATACTGGGGAACTGAATTCAGGTTTAGGCTTTATGGGCAAGCGCTTAACTGCTGAGCCATCTTACAGGCTCATAGGTAGAACTGTTATAATCTCTCACTGCATGGTGCAATAGAAATAAAACAATAAACAGCTCATTGCTATGGGCTCGGTGTGTCTCGTTCCATGTCTCTGGCCTCAGCGTCCTCATTCTTGGTAAGAACGCGGATGATGGCAGTTCTCTAAGTTTGTCTTTCATTTCCATGACTCTAGACGTCAAAGATCACCTTCCTCTAGACATGGATAAGATAAAACATTCTTCATTAAAAGGGGGTACAGCGTTTGTCACTATCAACATTTAAAGAGAGGTTGAGTGGGCTGGAGAGATGGCCTAGCGGGTAAGGCACCTGCCTGCAAAGCCAAAGGATCCAGGTTCGATTCCCCAGTAACCACGGAAAGCCAGATGCACAAGAGGGCGCATGAATCTGGAGTTCATTTGCAGTGGCTGGAGTGTCCTAACATACCCATTCTCACTCTCTCTCTCTCTCTCTCTCTCTCTCATATAAATAAATACATAAATACAATATTTTTAAAAGTCAAGTCATTGTGGCAAAGCAAATAAAGCTTCGTCAGCAGCTTTTTGGTCACAAGAGTTGCCCAAATTCTCTTCCATTCAGTCACACGAATAGTCAGACAGTAAACAGAACCTGGACCATTCTCTGTTTTTTTTTTTTTTTTTTTTTCAGCTCACTCATTCACAAAGAGATTAGACAGTACAATATTTGCCTTCAAACAAGCTGTTTTGTTGTGGTGGTAAAAATAAGATGATGAGATGAAACGGAATACACTCCCCCCCCACACCAGATCAGTGAGAACTCTTTATTACAAAATATTCTCTTTTGGTATGAATAAAAGCTGATCAATATGTAAACACTGAGATTTCTTTCCATAAATTGTGGATTTTGTAGAAATAATTGGTGTCTGCCTAAGTGGTATTTGTTACTCCAGCTCATAATTACTCCATTTATTTCCCCATTCTCTCTTCATCAGTTTGATCATTTTTTCCCTTCTCTTTTGAGGCCCCCAAAATACAGAGTTACGGCAAGTTTGTGCAAGCAGCTTTTCATGAGGGAACGGTTGCATTTTCAATCACAACAAAGAACTAAACTGGGGACTTGAGTGCTGAGGAAAGCCACCAGGCATCTTTAATTCCGCATCAACCGTCCAGCATTCACTGAAGTAGACAGTCACCTTGTTTCATGTTCGGTCATCTCTCTGCATCTTCTCTGCACATGGCCAGGGTCTTTCTTCATTACCCACAAGACTAATGACAACCCATCATTCTATACCCCATGATAGACCCTGGAGACTCAGAGCATAGAGTTCCTGTCCTTTGTATATGTACTAATATTATTTGAACCAGAGTGGGTGGAGGCCCCAAGACTGTAGAGGTCATGCTTCACATAATGGTGTGACCTCCATGCAGGACATGAGAAGGGTGCATTAATAATGAATTCTGGACTGGAGAGATGGCTTAGTGGTTAGAGTATTTGCCTGCAAAACCAAAGGACCCAGGTTTCATTCCCCAGGATCCAGGTAAGCCAGATGCACAAGGTGGCACATGTGTCTGGAATTCATTTACAGAGGCTGAAGGCCCTGGTGTACCCATTTTCTCCCCCCCTCTCTCTAATAAATAAAATAAAAAAATTTAAATGAATATAGAAAGACTATATGCTGTGTGTGTGTGTGTGTGTAATTTTTTTTTTCTTTTTGTTTTTTGTTTTGTTGAGGTAGGGACTCATTCTAGCCCAGGCTGACCAGGAATTCACTATGTAGTCTCGGTGACCTTGAACTATCAGTGATCCTCCTTCTCTGCATCTTGAAGGCTGGGATTCAAGGCATGCACCACCCTCTGCTCAGATTCTTTTTTTTTTTTTTTTTCAAATTCTTTTACTTGGTTATTTAGCATTTGTGAGTTGTCTGTAAACCTAACATAGACTTTCTGCGAAGATGAATAACTGGAATCAAGGTCATTTTAGTTATTGTCCGGGAAGACTGCAGACACAAACACCAACAGCCAGGGAGGTGGCGCAGGTCTACAACCCCAGTACACAGGCAGTGAAGGGTGGGGGGAGGAGGATCAAGAGTTCAAGATCATCTTCTGACACACAGCACATAGGTGGTCTGTCTGGGATATGTAAGAGCCTGGTTCACAAAAAAAAAAAAAAAAAAAAAAAAAAAAGAAAAAGAAGCAAGAGGAGGAAGCATAAAAAGAAGGGGGGAAAGAAGAGGAAGAGAAAGAAAAAAAACTAAAAAGAAAAAAGAACGTGAGGAAAAAGAAGTTGGAAGTAGAGCTGGAGAGATGGCTTAGCCGTTAAGGCACTTGCCTGCAAAGCCTAATGACCTGCATGCGATTCCCGGATTCCCACATAAAATTCAGGTGCACGGGGTGATACAGGCATCTGGAGTTCATTTGCAGTGGCTGGAGGCGCAAGCACTCCCATTCTCTCTTTCTCTCTGTCTCTCTCTCAAAAATGAAAATAAATTTAAATTTTAAAAAGGGGAGGGGGAGCCGGGCGTGGTGGCGCATGCCTTTAATCCCAGAATTCGGAAGGCAAAGGTAGGAGGATCACCATGAGTTGGAGGCCACCCTGAGATTACATAGTTAATTCCAGGTCAGCCTGGGCTAGAGTGAGACCCTACCTTAAAGAAAAAAAAAAAAGGGAGGGGGAGAGCAGGAGCATGCCAGGGTCTCTAGCCACTGGAAATGAACTCCATTTTGTGCATCTGGCTTTAGATGGGTACTGGGGTATCTAACCCAGGCTGTCAGGCTTTGCAAGCAAGTGCCTTTAACTGCTGAGCCATCTCTCCAGCCCCAAAGAAGGGTTATTTTTAAAATTTGATAAGTCCAAACACTCTGGAAACTAGATCCCCATAATAGTATTGGCCATCTCCCCAACCCCTTGTTTTGCATTTGAGACAGGGACTCACTATGTAGCCTGTGTAACTTTACATTCACAATCTTCTTATGTCTGCTTCCTAAGTACGGCAGTTATAGACATATACCATCATGCCATGGGGATAAATTTTTGAAATTATGAATTAGTTTAACATTTACCACAGATGAATGACACTTTTCTTGCAAAGAAATAATATTGATTGAATGATATTTTGCCCACAATATTATTGACTCAGGAAAAGCTGTTGACAAAATTTCACATCCTTTCATACCCAGTAAACTAAGAATATAATATTATATACAGAAAACGTCAGATACCTTAGTGAGCTGTGGATATAGTTCAGTGGTAGAGCACGTTACTAGTGCTCTTTTTAATAAATAAAAAGGTCTGCCCAAAGTCCCATCACAACTAGCAAATGATGTTGGCAGTGTAACATGATACAAAACAAGTTTCATTTCTTCATTTTAATTTTTATATATTTATTTGCAAGATTTCTGAGAGAGAGGAGAGGGGAGAGAAAAAGAGGGAATGAATTTGTATATTCCAGGGCCTATGAACTCCAGATTCCTGTACCACTTTGTGCATTTCACTTTATATGGGTACTGGGGAATTGAACTTGGGTTGTTAGGCTTTGCAGGTAAGCACCTTTAACTGCAGAGCCATCTACCCCATTCACATGCTGCATTTCTTGTATATATTTTTAATTAATTAATGAATGAATTTTCAAGGAAAGAGAGAGAGAGAAAAAAGAGAATGGGCATGTCAGGGCTTCCAGTCACTGCAAACAAACTCCAGATGTATGCGCTACTTTGTGCATTTGGTTTTATGTGAGTACTGGGGAATGGAACTTGGGTCATTAGGCATTGCAGGCAAGTGCCTTAACTGCTGAGCCACCTCCCCAGCTCACAAGCTGCATTTCTAGTGATGAACAATCCAAAACTAAAATTTGAAAGCAATTCCATTTATAGCACAAAGAATAAAGTAACTATAAATGAACTTAACTGAGATGAATAATTTTTATAATAAATGCTACAAAATGTTACACCATCCCAAAAAAGACAGAAAAAAAGAAAAGATAGCCCATGTTCATGGATTGAAAGGCATGATTTTATTAAGATGTCAGTGCCATAGGTTTGATTAATTCCTATCAAAATCTCAATAATGAGGCAGGAGAGATGGCCTAGTGGTTAAGATTATTGCTTGCAAAGTCTAAGGACCAGGTTTGACTCCTCAGAACCCACATAAGCCAGATGCACATGGTGACACGTGTGTCTGGAGTTCATTTGCACTGGCTAGAGGGCATGGTGCGCCTATTCTCTCTCCCATAAATAAATAAATATTTTTTAAAAATGGTCAAATTGAACTTAGCAAAAATCTAAACATTTTAAGGTTTGAAAGATGCTATCAACATAGTAAAAAGACAACCAACAGAATGGAAGGAAGGATCTGCACACTACGTACTTGATCAGGGATTAATATTTGAATATATAAAGAACTTTTAACTCTTAACAACACATCCCAATTTAAAAATGGGCAGGGCTGGAAAGTTGGCTTAGTGGTTAAGGTGCTTGCCTGCAAAGCCAAAGGACCCAGGACCCATGTAAACCAAATGCACAAGGTGGCACATGCGTCTGGAGTTTGTTTGCAGTGGCTGAAGGCCCTGGCATGCCCATTCTCTCTCTGTCCTTCTCTATCTGCCTCTGTGTCAATTAAAATATATAAAAATAAAAATATTTTTTAAAAATCGGGCAAAGGTCACACAAACATGTATCTGGGGAAATCTTAAAAATTACCTCTGAAGCTGGGACAGTATGGGGGCAAAGAAAAATATATTCAGGATTATTTTCTCATATGAAATTTAAATCAACTTTTTAAAAAAATGTATGTCCCACAATCTGATCATGTCTTAGGAAGAAATTTATTTTTAAGAGATGATCTAAGCTCCAAATTAATATGTTTACCCAAATGTACTTCCAACTGCTTGACAATAGCTAGAAATAATTTTGTCAGTGTTAAAAAGAGGTTGTTACATTCCATATAATGGAATGTTAAATAACCTTCTCCCATCATGTGACTCACCAAGAAACTGATTAGCATATAGGAGCGAGTCTTAACACATACTACAGCGGTATTCAACATATCATTACCCTGTGTAATTCTAGTTGCCGTAGAAGACTGGATTTATCCACTGTGTCAAACAAAGCATTTTCCTAGGAAATATAAATTCTGGGCACAGAAAGGGGTCATTTCTGGACATTTGAATTACATCTGTTCTGTTTCCTTGGATGTTTATGAGCTTTTCAGGGAAAAATAAATAAATAAACGTCTTCCAGACATACAAAGACTTCTGCATTTAGAATGCATTATTTCTTTTATTCTTTTGGTTTTTCTGAGGTAGGGTCTCGCTCTAGCCCGGGCTGACCTGGAATTCACTATGTAATTTCAGGGTGGCCTCGAACTCACAACAATCCTCCTACCTCTGCCTCCTGAGGGCTGGGATTAAATCTAGGCACCACCACGCCTGGCTAGAATGAATTATTTTATTACATATATTTATGTTTAGGAAATTATAGGCAAATTGTGAAGCCTGCATATAAATTCTGCCCAAAACACTGAAAGTGGAAAGTGATCTGATCAAGTTTAATAAATTCAATTGAATTTTTATTCAACAAGGTCTAAAACAAAATACCTCTGACCCCTGAAATTCAGTTTAGTCAAAATCACCATTTTCTTCAAGAAGAGTTCCGTGCATGCTAACAGTGTAACACACATTCCAGGCTTTGGTACATAGCTATGTGTCCTATGTTTGTAATCATATCTTAAAATGTTGGTTTATAAAATAAATTCACTCCTAAAGCCACTACTAAATCATATTTCTTAGATTTAAACGACCATAAATCAAGAACAGGGGTAGAGCTAGGAATGGTGGTGTGTACCTTTAATTCCAGCACTTGGGAGGCAGAGGTAGGAGGATTGCCATGAGTTTGAGGACAGCCTGAGACTACATAGTGAATTCCAGGTCACCCTGGGCTAGAGTGAAACTCTACTTTGAAAAATTAAAAAAATAAAAAAAAAGAAAGAAAGAAAGAAAGAAAGAAAGAAAGAAAGAAAGAAAGAAAGAAAGAAGGAAGGACAGGGGTAGTAACCCCTGATGAAAAAAGTCATAGACTTCTAGCACTGGCCATACACATGTACAAGATCCCTCTTTTCTTTGCCTCACTGAAGAATCCCAGTTGTGTTCATGCACTGGGAAGCTTTGTATTTCTGGAAGAATATACCTAGTTCTGGTCCCAGCAGGTAAACGCTGATTTATCTAAGCCAGTCATGCTAACTTTATTCTTGCTTCTAGTTACTGTTTCAAGAATGAACACCAGATGGGCTGGAGAGATGGATTAGCAGTTAAGACGCTTGCCTGCAAAGCCTAAGGACCTATGTTCGACTCTCCAGATCCCACATTAGCCAGACACACAAAAGTGAGGCAAGCACAAGGTCACACATGCCCACTAGGGGCACAAGTGTCTGGAGTTTGATTACAGTAGCTGAGGCCCTGGAGTGCCAATTCTCTCTCTCTCTCTCTCTCTCTCTAAAATAAAAAAGTTAAAAAAGAGTGAACACCAGAAAAAACTTCTTGTCACACTCACATGAGTGATAGATATCAAAGGACCTTTGGAAATAATATATATATTTATATGTTTATATGCACATAGAGAGACAGAGAGTAAGAGAGAGAGAATGGGCATACCAGGGCCTTTAGCCACTGCAAACAAACTCCAGATGCATGCACCATTTTGTGGTGGGTACTGGGGAATTGAATTCGGGTTGTTAGTCTTTGTAGGGAAGGGCCTTAACCACTGAGTCATCTCTCTCTCAAATAAATAAAATACTTAAAAAATAAAAATATAAGGCTGGAGAGATGGCTTAGTGGTTAAGGTGCCTGCCCGCTAAGCCTAGGAACGCCCGTTTGATTCTCCATGTCCCACGTTTAGCCAGACACAGTGATGCAAGGGCTCACAAAGGGCCTCACATGTCTGGCGTTCCTTCACAGGGGCTGAGAGGCCGCTGGCTAGCCCATTCTCTGTCTCCCTCCCTCCCTCCCACTCTCTCTCACGCTCAAAAAATAAATAAATAATTTTTGTTTTTGTTTTTTCGAGGTTGGGTTTCACTCTAGCCCAGGCTGACCTGGAACTCACTATGCAGTCTCAGGGTGGCCTCAAACTCACAGCGATCCTCCTACCTCTGCCTCCTGAGTGCTGGGATTAAGGGCGTGTGCCACCATGCCTGGCTCTAAAAATAATTTTTAAAATTGCACTTCTATTTATCTTAATGAGGAAAGGTATAATGCATTTCATCCTAACTCAAGGTATCTAAGTAATTTCTGATAGAAAAGTCCATCCACCAATGAGAACAAGTTCATATGACAGTAAATAAATATCCTTTGTTCACAAAATGGAAGATAATGACTTATTGTTTCCATCAAAGGTGAAACCAGTGGTGACTGGCAAAAGGATTTTGAAGTGTTGCGAGTAAGGCAGGGGCTCCTTCAAGGGAAGATTCTGAAGTAAGTTAGCATGCCTACGAAGAAAGGAAGCTAGCTGGGAACGAGGGTCACAATGCAGTCTTCAGCTGTTGCTGTAGACAGCTTCGTGTTGCTGGGATGAACGTCCAACCCAGGCACAGTTTAGAGGAGGAAGGAGTTTATTTCAAGCTCACAGAGCCAGGGGGAGGTTCCATTAGTGGGGGAAGAAGCTGCTTCCATCCATCCAAGCAGAGAGAAAAGACCAAACAGCCAGCAAACACCAAAAGGCGCACGCTCAGACTGGCAGCAAGCAGCAGGGCCCGGGCCGAGCTCAGATCTCTCTGCACATCTTTGAGCTGGAAATCAGATCTGTCCCCAAACGCACCTCAGGGCTGGACCCCTGTGACACCTCTCCAGCCAGGCAGCTGGACACAAGTGGCTGGCTCCAGCCAAGTTGCAGGAGTCTATGGGGGCACATATTCAAACTACCACATAGGATTACGATGGCACTTCCAAATCGTGCTAACATGGAACCGAGGCCTCAGCTTACACAGTAATCGATTCTAACCTTACTCTAGGAACATGGTACTTTTTTGGTCTATGTGGTTTTCTTGGACTTTGGGCAGTTCCCAGAGAGTACTACCGATTGAGTGTCAGTGATTGAGTATAGTACCTAAGTGAAATCTGGTCCCCTACGCCCACACCTACTGGATTGGTGTCATTGTAAGAGGGAACTGAAGTCAAGTAGCTGATTAACATATACACATTATACAGCCGTGACACTGAAATCTGTTTTCTTTGACACTTTGACAAAAAAAAAAAAAAAGCTTTGGAGCACGTGAAAATGATAGCATAAAAATGCTACCCTTTTCCCACTTTTGCTTGGTATATATATATGGGAAAATTAAAGGGTTTATCCAGACATGGCATAAATAAATAAATAAATAAATAAATAAATAAATAAATAAATAAGTAAATAAATACAAAAGAAAAGGGTTGTTTGATAAATGGGATAAGTTTTCAAGTGTGGTTATGGTGAAACTTTTTAAAAAAATATTTATTTATTTGAGAAAGAAAGAGAGTGAGAAAGAGAATATGGGCATGCTAGGACTTCCTGCTGCTGCAAACGAACTCTAGACACACGCTCCGTTTTGTGTGTCTGGCTTTACATGGGTACTGGGGAATTGAACCTGGGCCATCAGGCTTTGCAAGCAAGTGCCTTTAACCACTGAGCCATCTCTCCAGCTCCATGTACTAACTAAATTTCTGTCTGCAGTAAGTTTGTCCATGTTATGCCCTAGTCATTTAACTATAAAATACATCTTCCAATGTCAAGCTAACTACATTTCCTTAACTGCTCTGTCTCTGTTCACAGGTCATTACTTCCATACTGGAGGCAAAGGCAGCGTAAAGCTCATGGCCATTCTCCTCTTGTCAGTGCGGTCACTGCAGCTGGCCACTTGGAAAGTTGTCATCCTGGGGGTCTGTTTGTTTTGGTCTTTTTTTGTTCTTGCAGATAAGGTCTCATTTAAATTCCCCACCCTCCTCCCTCAGCTTCTCAAGGACTGGGGTCACAGTGTGCATCATCACGCCTAGACCAATCTGTGGGATTCTCGTGTGCGTCTGCGTGTGATGCGTTTATACGTGTGAGTGCAGGCATGCGTGTGGAGGTCGGAGGACAAATGTCAACGCGTTCCACCTTGTTGGAGAATCTCTTGCTCACAGTCCATTTGCTAGTTTAGCTGGTCCGTGAGCTTTCGGGATTTTCCTGTCTCTGCCACCTATCTCTCTGCCCCATAGACATGCTGGGATTGGAGAAGGCTGCCACAGATAGCTTCCAGCTATTTACACACAGTCTAGGGTCCAAACTCTGGTACTACCACTTACCTGGCAAATGCTTTATCCACTGAACCACATCTCCAGCCTCAGTGGTATTCTTTTTCTTTTTATTTTTCTGAAAATTTTTTATTTATTTGCAAGCTGGGGGATGGGGGCAGGGGCAAGGGCAGGAAATGGGCACACCAGGGCAACTTGCCACTGCAAATAAATACCAGTTGCATGAGCCACTTTGTGCATCTAGTTTAACGTGGGAACTGAAGAATTGAACCCAGGACATCAGGCTTTGCGAACAAGTGTCTTTAACTGCTGAGCCATCTTTCCAGCCCCCTCAGTGAGATTCTTGAATAGCAAAACATCTATTCAAATATAACATGAATAGTTTCAGCTTATTGCCAAACCAGTATCTTTTATATTACCTTGACAATGAATATTGCAAACCCCTACATTATCCAACAAGAGCACCATGCAAAGCCAACAAAAGGGTGACTTAAAAAACAACAACACAGGGCTGGAGAGATGGCTTAGTGGTTAAGGCATTTGTCTGCAGAACCAAAGGCCCTCGGTTCAATTCCCCAGGACCCACGTAAGCCAGATGCATAAGGTGGCGCATGTGTCTGGAGTTTGTTTGCAGTGGCTGGAGGGCCTGGAGTGCCCATTCTCTCTTTCCTGTCTGTCTGCCTTTCTCTCTCTCAAACAAATGAATAAAAAATAGATAAACAAAATACAAAGAACAGCACATTCCCCTTACTAGAGTCACAAGCTCACGCTCTGAAGGACCCATTCTCCACAAGGCTTGGCAGAAGCAGAGATCACTTGCGTGACCTCCCCAAGTTGCCCAAATCAAGTGGGAACTGCCCTTGGAAGAGAGCTGGCTGAGACAAAAATATGAAGACCAGAGTCTAAACACCGTGACGTTAAAATGGCGAGTGTAAGCAAGAAAGAGCCTGGTAGATCCCACCTCCCTTGAGTAAGACTTAGCTCAAAGCTCCATCAGCTCATTGGGACTCCAGTGCTTCTGAGCTGCGACCTATAAAGAGGGGAGATGTAAAAGCCACGTAAAGTGGTGCAGCGAGGTTCCCGTCCTGGTCCTGCAGTTGTCTGGCAAGCTGTTCCTATACTGTATGCAAAGGAACAACTCTTTCTTCTTGGGTGGCGGTTTAATGCCTCTATACCTTCAGCTGCAATTACCCTGAATGGAGCTGCAGCAAATCTTCATAATGCCAACCCCATCTTTCCACCTCATTGACAGCTCAGGAAATGCATCTGAAATTCATAGTAGCCTCATAGCCTATGGCAAGAGAAATCCATGCTGCTAAAATTTTATTTTAGAATTCAAGCTGGTTTTTCTCAGTTTAGGATGCTCTGTTTTTTGTTGTTGTTGGTTTTTTTTTTTTTAATCTTTTGCTGCCTACCACAATGTATCGAAATAACCAGCCAATATTGTTCAACTGTCAGGGGCCTCAGCTGCCTCTGAATTTTATCAGTGCAAATAAATACTGGAACATGTTAAAAATAATCCCAATAGATTGGCACTGACATTAATAGAATTAAGAGCAAAGCAGGGTAAAAAATATGAATAAACTTTGGTTTGGCTACCTCCCCTTTCTTTGCTGATTTAAAAATAAAAGAAAGAACAAGGTTGAATAGATATTCAGATTAATTTAATGTTTAGGCTGATAGGGACGCTAGGCTAGGTCCCAAATTGTGCAATGCTCAAAGAGAGAGAGAGTGAGAGATTTTAAAATCCCAGAAAAAGAGATATTTCCAAATTAATGACATTGCCCGAATGCCTTGGCTCCCTGCACCCCACCAGGAAGGTTTATTATTTTCTGGTAAAATGTTGCTCCGATGGGGAGTGGTAGCCAGCGATGCATCAGAGCTGCTCTTTGAACACATTAAAAAGCTGAATACACCACAAAGAACAGATGTTCCAGCATGCTTTATTTATGCACCATCAGCAATCTTCTAGTGACCACAAAACACAGCCTTTCCCCACTCCTCCTCTTCATATTATTATTTTCTGATTAATTCACCCTATTTATTAATTAATTTCTTTTTTTGGGGGCCCCCAACTGAACTCCTGGCCAATTGTCTATGTGTCTGAGCTCAAGTGCATGTGTGTGCGTGTGTGTATGTATGTGCATGTGGATTTGAAAGTCTGCCTCCATCAAAGCTGCATTCTATTGAACTGTGGAACAGGTGTGGATTCTGCAATTAGATCACATTTCAGAGAGAGAGACAGTGAGGGTAATAATGGCGGTGAATTCTTCACAGTCGAATGCAACTCCATAGCGACCAGCAACAATGGAGGAGAGGAGGCATTAGTATTAGGGGTGATTATTTTTTAGTTTATGGGATCATATGACTGAATTCGGCCAGAAGGCACTTGTGAGTGTGTGCGTGGGGGCTCACCAGCTGTAAGGCAAACTTGTTTTACTGGCACTTGTCTGAAATGTCCCACTCGCCTACTCTCTCTGCTCACAATTGGAATGGAAGTGGCGATTAGGAAGTGAGATATAATGCAGATTAAATGTTATGATGGACTAAGATCCCACTAGGTTAATAAAATCCATTTGCTGTCACTGGTTTTAAAGGCACGACACCTTTATCGAAACCTCCAGCTGCAATCCTCTTAGCTCAAAAAGGTGGGAGGTGAAGGGGTGTGGAGGAGTACAGGAACTTAGAATCTGAAGAGAAGCGAGAAGATTTCCTCTTCCTACACAAGAAACTACTTTTTTTTTTTTTAACTGAGTGACTCTAATCTGTGGCCCTAACTTGAGCTTCAGAAAACATGGTACATTAACAAAGAAAAAAATTCACCCACACAAAATTGACCTGATGGACCCAGAGTAAGTAACGCAAGCCATCCTCACAAGGTTTGGCCAGTTTAAGGACTTCTAGCTCTACGTGTCATTTCCCAATACACTGTATTTATTTTCCACAAAGTAGAAACTATTTGGAACCCAAGTCACTGGTGTGAAGTCAGCCCTTGGGAGAAGTCCAGCTGTTCTCTGGGGACATCTCTGAATGGTCTGTGCGCTGGCCAGCAGCAGCTGCTGCCCTCCAAAAGATGGAGACAGAGAACAAAGAGGAAGGGACTACACGAAGAAAAGAGAAGTCACAGGCGTCCAACAGACACGTCAGGCATGTGGGCCCCAGAGAGACAGAGAGAGATGAAGGTAGCTTGGTAGGGTATGGATGCCCTACACCATGGCACACATCTTGGAATTTAGAAACAAAACAGAACTTTTTTTTTTTTTTTTTGTCATGATAGGGTCTCTCTCTAGCCAAGGCTGACCTGGAATTCACTATGTAGTCCCAGGATGGCCTTGAACTCTGCTCCCCCCCCCACCTCGCCCCTGTGCTGGGATGAAAAGGTGTGCACCTGTCACACCCGACTAGAACGAGCACTTTTATTCTCTGTTCAGTGTGTGAACCTGCCTGGCTCCTGGGCTCGTAGTCTAGATCAACACAATGGGATCTGGAATCGCGGTCAACATATTTATTTCCAAAGCTGGAACTCGTTTGCTAAAGCCAAAATGAGCTCTTCCGAGAAAAGGCTCAAGCAACGGCAAATGACTGCGCTGCAGTCCACGATGTATTTCATGCTGAGAAATCTGTTAACTAGGGCAAAATGTTCCCTCCCTCCCTCCCTCCCTCCTTCCCTCCCTTCCTTCCTTCCCTGTCTCCCTCTTTTCTTTCTTCCTTCCTTTCTTTCTTCTTCCTTCCTTCCCTGTCTCCCTCTTTTCTTTCTTTCTTCCTTCCTTCCTTCCTTCCTTCCTTCCTTCCTTCCTTCCTTCCTTCCTTCCTTCCTTCCCTCCTTTTCCTTCCTTCCTTTCCCTCTTTCTTCCTTTCCCTTCCTTCCTTTTCTTTCTTTCTTTCTTTCTTTCTTTCTTTCTTTCTTTCTTCTTTCTTTCTTTCTTAAAGCAGTCTAACCAAGATTCCTAGCAGATGACAAAAAAAAACAAGAAAAAAGACACCCCACGTTTTCTGGCTATAAATGAGTAGAGCAAGAGAGATGGTAAAAATGAATGTCAATCAAAAATGATGACTTTTCTGCTACTAACCAACTCATTAATTCCCCAGCCACCAAATTCTATCCAACATTTGTTATTACCTAAATGTAGGCCCATGGCCCTGAAGTCAGGTAAATTACATCTCCTCCTTGGTAGTTTGATCTCTAGCCGCCTGGCTGGAGGAGGAGTCACTGAGGGCGGATCCTGAGGTCCAGCCCTAAGGTGTTACTGGGGGTGGATCTGAATTCCAGCCTAAGGTGTGCAGTGTGCTGGGGTTCTGCCCGGGTTCCCTGCTGTTTGCTCTTGCTTTTGGTGGTGGGTTTTCTCTTTTTCACCATTATGGAACTTCCCCTGGATCTGTAAACGTCAGTAAATCCTGTTCCTCCCGTAACTGTGCTGTGTCTGCTTGGAAGTTCATCCCAGCAGCATGAAGCTGAGTAGAACACCCTCTTGTCAAGGTTTCTGCGATGTAAGGGGTGGAATGGGAGCTGGGTTTCACAGACAGATAAAACATTCAGACAGAGGATGGGCTCCAGAAAGCTGCTTACTCCAATTCCAGAGTGCTGGGAAAGCAGGCACAGCAAGGCCTCGCTAGAGGTCTTGGACCCTCCTTTCTGGCAGGAAGTGTAACTTCTCCAGGTCCTTCCTTTCCGGCAGGAAGTGTAACTTCTCCAGCTCCGCTCCAAACTGTCTACATGTAGGAGGAATACCCGAGAGGGTAGCCTGCAGGCTCCAAGACAGGTTCCACCAGACTTTTTTTTTTTTAATTATTAAAATATTTTATTTATTTATTTATTTGAGAGAGAGAGAAGAGAGGGAGGGAGAGAGAGAGAGAGAGAGAAAGAGAGAGAGAGAATGGGTGCACCAGGGCCTCCAGCCACTGGAAACGAACTCAGGATTCATGGGCCCCCTTGTGCATCTGGCTTAAGTGGGTCCTGGGGAATCGAACCAAGATCCTTAGGCTTTTCAGGCAAACGCCTTAACCGCTAAGCCATTTCCCCAGCCCCAGACTTTTCTTTCTCCACGAGGTCAGGCATCAATCTGAGAGGTTTTCGATATTGCTTGAAGTGACTGTACCAGTTGTCTTGAAGCTGTAGGTTCTGTTTAATTTCTTTTCCTCTGTAACTGGCCGTGGAACAGAAGTTGTCAATGAGATCTGACTTTCACATTGATTTTGCCTGTCACTTGCCATAATTCATTTTAACATCCATCTTGAAAACCTTAAGACTTGGTGGACGTTATAGACTATTCTGGTCTTCTCATTTTTCTTTTTATTTAAAAAACATTTAAAAATTTTTATTATTTATTTATTAGCATCAGACAGACAGAGAAAGAGGCAGAAAGAGAGAGAGAGAATGGGCGCACGAGGGCCTCCAGCCACTGCAAATGAACTCCAGATGCATGCACCACCTTGTCCATCTGGCTTACATAGATACTGGGGAATTGAGCCTCGAACCGAGGTCCTTAGGCTTCACAGGCAAGTGCGTAACTGCTAAGCCATCTCTCCAGCCCTTAAAAAATATTTTTATTTGAGAGGGAGAGAGAGAAAGATAGAAAGAGAGAGTGTGTATGTGTGTACACCAGGGCCTCTTTCCACTGCACATGAACTCCAGATGCATGTATTTCTTAGTGAATCCGGCTTTACTTGGGCACTGGGGAATCGAACCTACACTAGCAGACTTTGCAAACAAGTGCTTTTAAGTGTGGCACCATCTCTCCAGCTCCTGTTTTCATTTTTCTAAAATTATTTATTTATTTCATCAGACTGAGAGAAAAAGAAGCAGAGAGAGAAAGAAAGAGAGAATAGATGCACTAGGGCTTTTAGTCACTGCAAACAAACTCCAGATGCCTGCGCCACCTTGTGCATCTGACTTACGTGGGTCCTGGGGAATTGAACCTGGGTCCTTTGGCTTTGCAGGCAAGCATCTTCGCTGCCAAGCCATCTCTTCAGCCTCTCTTCTCATTTTTCCAACATAAGCACCGTACAACCCCAATTCCATTCTGTCTAATCCACTAACCATATTGAGTGCTTACCTTGAAATCTTTAAATATATTTTCTTATACTTTCTCTTTTTTTGTAAAATGCCTTTTATTAAAAATAATAATTCAGTCAAGCCTTTCCTATGTTGATTCTGTAACAGCATCTTTCTCAGCTAAAGCCATGGGAGAGAAGCGGCAGCATCACTTATCATTATTGACACGGCGACGAGTCCTTTGCAGATGTTACAATGTCAATGTTTTGTGTCTAATTTGCATCCCAGATTTAACATGCACTGATACACCTTGCCATTTAGTCATCTGAGTGAACACTGACAGGAGACGTGAGTGCCCTGTGTTGACAGGAGATGGGAGGAGCTATTGCCTGTAAGCTGTGGAAGTGAAATAACACCACAGAATTTGGATGAGAAAACCGGGCATCGTGGGACTGAGAGATCCACAAGCAATGTAAATCGTAGCCTACACAGCAGAAGAATCCTGAAGCTCTCTGATAACTGGGGTGGATGGCAACAGATCAATAATGGAATGATCTTGGAATCGTACTGTGCATGGTAAAAAAAAATTTATAAGGGAGTAAGTGGTTCAATTGAAAATCAGAGAAACATCATTTTTGACATAAAAAGATTCATTATTTTTTTGCTTATTTTATTTTTATTTATTTATTTGACAGAAAGAGAGAGAGAGAGAGAGAATGGGTACTCCAGGGCCTCTAGCCTCTGCCAACAAATTCCAGACACGTGTCACCATGTGCATCTGGCTTATGTGGGTACTGGGAAATTGAACCTGGGTCCTTTGGCTTTGTAAGCAAGCCCTTTAACCATTAAACCATCTCTCCATCCCTAATTCATCTAAATCTAATTAAGTCAGTTCCCTCTCTAAAAGATCAAAATCATAACAGTACAGCAAGAAAGTATAGTTCCAATGGCAATTCAACACATGACAAAGTAGATGGCTGGTTATAAACAAATATATTTCAAATGAATCAAACTGGGATTTCTGAATATTAGCCTCAACAATTTCCCTCCTCGCAGGCATGGGAGAGGGCCTCGACTTCAGCATGTGTTTCATTAGACCAAACACACCAACTTAGTACAAGATATAAATAACCTGTAATTAGGCTCTGACCCCCCCACCAATTCTTTAATTATAGTCAGCTATTTCATTCATACAAACCAAGATGAAATCAACAAAATAAGTGGCAAAGACATTTGGTCAAAGGGTATGTAAATATATGCAAATTTCTCATCTGGCTTGAAGTATGTTTAATAAATTATATTGGTGACCCTTGTGGTTGAATGTTGACCACCTAGGACACGCCAACTGACAGTCCATCATTCTAGACCTAGTTTCTAATCACTAACAATGTCGTTGCTATGGAGCAGTTTTTAAAAATATAGATGGAAGAAAAACTCGAGAATTTCTATATTAATGATATGATAATGGCACTGTGAAAATAAAATGGTGATGACATATCCACTGTGGGAATAATATGCCCCGAGGCTAACAAAAGCAGCTTACCTATTTAACTTATGAGAATATTCTACAAACATATTTGAAATGAGCAAGTCAGTTCATCCAGAAATAAAACAATGCTACATTTTTCTTTTATGCATACGAAGAGAAAAGATGTTAATTGCTCACCTATAATCCACCTTTAAAAAAACAGATGGAATTATATCTCCAATAAAATCAGAATAATATCATTTCCGGTGCATGCGCGATACTCATTTTCTGGTGAGTCATCCCAAAAGGCTTTTTAAAAGAAAATAGAGTTCTTACTATGGTTACCACAAATCTGCTACAGTTTTGGACAGCCACTTGGTTCCTGGATTTGCTTCCATCAAAAGAAAAAAAAAAAAAAGAGTCAAGACCAGTGCTTTAAGTAGAGTGTAAAGTGGATAGGTGTGAGTTAAAAGAACTTCGGAATTGCAGAGATACGAAGGATTTTCTCCCATGGAATGCCATTATTATTAATATTGTTGCCATCATCATTATTTATGCTCCCAGCACACGTATTGTGAAAATGTGTTCTTCACGTAACTGCTATGCCCTCACCATGTCATTTGCAAAATCACCATGTTCTTCTCACAGAAATGTCACTGAAATGTCATTTTTACAATAGCTGCATTATGAATCTGCTATAACTTGAAGTGCTTTACAATGAAAATGCAATTTCTTAGCAATTAAAATTATTCCACCCACCCCAGTCAAATAATAGAAAATTGACTCCCCATCCAATGTTGCTTATGGTGCACCGCAAGAATATTGCAGACTGAGCAGAGCAAGACTCCCCACACGCCCGGGCAGATCCGAGGCTGCTTTGGACCAGTGGTGGTCCTCTACCACATATGACTGTCAGGCTCAATGTGAACCAGTGTGCATATTGTTAAAATTCTTATAAAACTAGAAGATTTCACTCACTGAGATCTTTTCTAAGTTCACTTAGCACCCAAACCACATCTAAAATTTAAGAAGGTTGGAATTGCAGAGATTAAAGGTGTTCTGAAAGTCCGCAGTTATAACTCCCATAGGTTGAAGTGTATGAGAAAGCAATATCAGTATTTAAAGTTTTATTTACTTATCTGGAAGCAGGAAGAGAAGTGGGGAGGAGAAGAATAGACCTGCCAGGGTCTCCTATGGCCACAAATGAACTCCAGACGCATGTGCTACTCTGTGCATTTGGATTTACATGGGTACAGGCCATTAGGCTTTGCAAGCAAGCACCTTAATTGCTGAGCCATCTCTCCAGCCCCCAATATCAGTATTATTATGATAAGAAATTAGTTTTCTAAATGAAGGCCATTATTTAATTACTTAAATCTCCTTGTAGTATTAATGGAAAGGTTTGTTTTTTTCTTGAAGCAAGCCCAACAGACTGGCCTTTGTTTTGTTTGTTCATTTTTTTTTTTTTTTTGAGATATGAGAGAGAGAGAGAGAGAGAAAGACAGAGGGAGGGAGAGAAATGCCAGGGCCTCCAGCCACTGTAATCAAACTCCAGATGCATGTGCCACTTTGTGTGCATGTGTGACCCTGCATGCTTGCATCATTTTGTGTGTCTGCCTTATGTGGGACCTGGAGAGTCAAACATGGGTCCTTAGGCTTCACAGGCAAATGCCTTAACCACTAAGCCCTCTCTCCAGCCCAAAGTTTTTTTTTTTTGTTGTTGTTTGTTTCCTAAATAATGGCATCACTTGACATGCCCAGTATCACCATTGATAAAAATGTAACAACATTTAAGGCAGGACACCCGTCATGAGCATGCTGTTCCTAACGGGGAAACTATCAATGGGAAGGAAGACAGGGTTCTACTTGGAGGATTTAAAAGCTCCTTCACTCTAATTCAAGTGGAAATTACTGTGGAAACTTCAGAACTGTGTAATGTAGGATAGTGGAGGTTACTTAGGATGAGAGCTTGGGCCCAGATCTATAGAAGCAAGAGAAAATGTGTATGTACAGATATGGAAGCAGAGTAAAATGGAAAGCAGGAGCTGCTATCGGATAAACAAAAGTGTCTTTACAAGTCAAGAAGAAATGGCGCAGTGGTCAAGGTGCTTGTCTGCAAAGGCCCAAGGACCTAGGTCCAGCCACTGCAAACAAACACCAGACACATGCGCCACTTTGTGCAGCTGGCTTTACTTGAGTACTGGGGAATTGAACCTGGGCCCTCAAGCTTTGCAAGCAAGTGTCTTTAACTGCTGAGCCATCTCTCCAGCCCAAGAACTCTTTTCAAATATTTTAAAAATTTATTTATTTGCAAGAAGATAGAGAGAGAGAAAGAGAATGGGTGCACCAGGGCCTCTAGCCGCTGCAAAGGAATTCCAGATACATGCGCCACTTTGTGCCTCTGGCTTTATGTGGGCACTGGAGAATCAAACCTGTGCCTTCAGACTTTGCAAGCAAGTGCCTTTAAGTGCTGAGCCATCTCTCCAGCCCAAGAACTAACTCTTGAGGAAATAAAGCTAATAAGCAAAACGGGGAAAGCAGTTGCATATGTCAGATATTCTTACAGAAGTCTCAAAGGGAAGGCCAGGCATGGTGGTGCACGCCTTTAATCCCAGCATTCGGCAGGCAGAGGTAAGAGGATCACTGTGAGTTCAAGGCCACCCTGAGACTACCTAGTGAATTCCAGGTGAGCCCAGGCTAGAGCAATGCCCTACCTCAAAAAAAAAAAAAAAAAAAAAAAAAAAAGAAAAAACAGAAGTCCCAAAAGATATTCTGAAAATTAAAACATACTATGAAAATAAAGAAGCATTAATATTAACATTAAAACACCAGCAAAGAACTGAAGAGGAGAATCTACCCAAAGAATAAAGGAGTGAGCAATAAAATTAGAAACAAAGAAGGAGCTAAGACTTTAGACTAAAAGGTTTCATCAAATGTCAATTAGGACGAACGATAATATTTTCAATAGTTAAAAACAGAGAACGAAGCTGTAACATGCCAGCGTAAAGCTTATCGATCACCATGGCTTCATCTCATTTCCATGGGAATCTACAACTTGTCCCAGTCACAGAAGAATGTGAATGGTGCTCACCCGAAAATGGGCGTGGTCTGAGGAAACAGGAAATGTTGGTCAAAGGACACAAAGTTTCAGTTAGAGAGGAGGAATTAATTCTAGTAAAATGTCACCCAGCAAGGTAAACTATAGTTAACGCCAATGTATGTGGTTTTCAAAATTCCTGAAAGTATGGAGTCAGAATGTTCTCATCACTAAGAAGGAATTAGCATATGAAATAATATGTTAATTAGCCCAACCAGCCCATTCTGCACTGCATGGAAGTATTGTGGAAGTTTCATTTTATTTATTTATTTATTTATTTATTTATTTATTTATTTATTTATTTATTTATGAGCAGACACGGGGAGAGAGAGAAAATGGGCATGTCAGGGTCTCATACTACTGCAAACAAACTCCAGACACATGCACCACTTTGTACATCTGGCTTTACAAGGGTGCTGGGGGAATCGAACCTGGATCATAGGCTTTGCAAGCAAGCGCCTTCACCCACTGAGCCAACTCCCTAGGCGTGCTTACTTTTGCTTCAGTGCACTGATTCAAAGCTCTCCTCTCCTATGGTAGTCGGATAGAGAAGCTATTTCAGAGACAATCGCTAGATTGAAGGAAAGAGTACTCTAAGATCAAAGGTGGTAATTTTTTTTTTTTTTTTTTTTTTGAGGTAGGGTTTCACACTAGCCCAGGCTGACCTGGAACTCACTATGTACCTTCAGGGTGGCCTCAAACTCACACCAATCCTCCTACCTCTGCCTCCCGTGTGCTGGGATTAAAGGCATGTGCCACCACACCTGGCTTTTTGCTTTGTTTTTGAGGTAGGGTCTCACTCTAGCCCAGGCTGACCTATAATTCAGTATGTAGTCTTAGGATGACCTCAAATTCACGGAAATCCTCCTACCTCTGCCTCCTGAGTGCTGAGATTTAAACAGGTGTGCACCACCATGCCGGCCAAAGGTGTTTTAGATGAAACGAAGGAAACTGCTTTGACAAGATACTCAAAAATCTACCTCAGGCATCCTTAAATTCAGGAAGGTCTGTGAAAGGACAGCAGAAATGGAGGTGGGAGAAGCTGCAGTAACAATCCTGAGAACCTGCAAGCGACCCGGTGATTGTAGACAGGGAGGACAGTGATTAAAGATTTCCATGGAAGCAAAAATAACTGATCCAAAATCAATAGCGGAGGGTAATCCGACAGCTAAGATTTTTTTTTTTTTTTTGAGAACTTAAAGGCAGAAACAGAGAGAACTGTGTAGGCTCCAAAATTTTTATAAAGGGAGATTTAGGATATTTAGGGATGACAATCTGGTTGAAAGGGGAGGCCAAGAGATTTATCGCAAAGCTGTGTTTGCAGAGCAAGCGCATGGTTTTTAATTGGATTTCTGTTTATTTTTAGTGGTTGAGAGGAGGGGTGTTCAATGGCAGGGACTGTAAGGGAGTGGGGGAGGATAGGTGGTCACCACTTTCCCTAGAAACCTTTGGTTTTACAAATGGAATGGAATGTGGAGTAAAAGAAATATATTGCTACGAACATAAATACTTTGGTTAGTTTTCTTATATGCATTTCTATTATATGTTTAATGTTTTATTTATTTATTTGCAAGGAAAGACAGAGAGGGAAAGGGAGAAAATGGGCACACCAGGGCCTCCAGCAGCTGCAAACGAACTCCAGATGCATGCGCCACTTTGTGCACCTGGCTTTATGTGGGTCCTGGGGAATTGCACCTCATTCATTAGGTTTTCCATTCAAGCACCTTAATCACTGAGCCATCGTTCCAGCCCAATTTTTCTTACATACATTTTATCTGATATGGAATGAGGAGAGGAGAACAAAATGAATAATCCAGAGGTAACAAGTTATTAGAGATGATTCAACATAAAACCTTATATCCCCGAATTTATAGATATTCAAATACAAACAAAGTCACTACATACTGAACAACAACATCCAGTGCACGAAAGGCCACTGTGATGGTTTAAATCGGATGTCCTCCACAAACTCATGTGATCTGCCCCAGCGGATGGCAACTTGGGAGGAGGCGTGTCACGGGGCAGACCTTGAGGTATATTAGCCCCTAGCTTGCCAGTGTTTGTTCAGCTCACTGTCCTGCTGCTGTTGTCCACCTGCTGTGGCAGAGGTGATGTCCAACTTCTGCTCAGGCCATGCTGTGCCCTGCCGTCATGAAGCCTCCTGTCAAGACTGTAAGTCAAAATCAAAACTTCCCCACTGTCAGCTGCTTTTGGCTGAGTGTCTTGTCCCAGCAATGCCAAGGTAACTACCACAGACGCCACATCACCCACTAAGTATCCAAACTTAGGGAAGGGAAGTCACTGCAACAGATCCATGCGTGTGTGTGTGTGTGTGTGTGTGTGTGTTGTACACAGTTGTGTGTGTGCAGGTGAATGCTCAATGCACATATGTGTGGAAGCAGCAGTCTTTGTTTGTTTGTTTGTTTTTGTTTTTCAAGGTAGGGTTTTGCTCTAGCCCAGCCTGACTTGGAATTCACTACGTAGTCTCAGGCTGGCCTCGAACTCATGGTGATCCTCCTACCTCTGCCTCCTGAGAGCTGGGATTAAAGGCGTGCGCCACCACCAGGCAGTTCTTCTCTTATCACTCTTTCTTTCCTTGAGAGAGAGTTTCTTCCTCAATCCAGAGCAGCTGTCCATCAGTGAGCTCCAGCAATTCTGTCTGGGTCTCTGCTCCTGCAAACTAGAATTACACCCCCGAGCAGGCACATCCAGCGTTTTCCTTGTGTCCCGGGAGAGTCAAACTTGGCAGGTCTCAGGCCAGAGAGACTCTCCTGCTTTAGTGGTAAGCACTCTTAATGGCTGAGCCATCTCCCCAGCCCAACATCTTGGTTTTTCAAGTTAATAGAGTGAAGAAGTAGAGGAAAAAGAAGTCCCCAAAATGCCAAGAATTGAAGGGTGAAAAATTGCATCTATTACTTGTCTGCAGATGGTCAGTCATTTTCAGATTTGCACATGGTCAAAGGCTAGGGTTGTGGCCATTGAAGCACAACTTGGGAACAAACACCCAAAGTCATCTGTGTTAAGGTCTCTGGATTTTGACACTCCTTAGAAGACCTTTCCAAGTGAACAAATGGCTCACAAGAAGACTAAGACAAAATACAACAGATACTGACATGTTCAAAGGACCCATAATTATGGTTTTTTTTTTTTTTTTTTTTTTTTTTTTTTTTTTTTTGGAGAAAGACAGAGAGAGAGGGAGAGGATGACAGATAGAGATGGGCGCGCCAGCTGGCTTCTCAGCTGCTGCAAACGAAATCCAGATGAATGCGCCCCCCTTGTGGTCAAGTGTGGCATTGCACCCTTGCATCACTTTGTATCTGGCTAAACGTGGGACCTGGAGATTGGAACCGCTGGAGATTGGAACCAGCATTCTTAGGCTTAGGAGGCAGGCGCCTTAACCACTAAGCCATCTCTCCCGCCCCATAATTATGTCTTTTAAAAATATTCTATTTATTTATTTATTGATGGAGAGAGAAACACAGAGAGAAAGAGAGAGAGAGAGAGAATCGGCATGCTAAGGCCTCCAGCCACTGCAAACGAACTCCAAACACATACACCATTTTGTAAATCTGGCTAGGGAATCAAACCTGGGTCCTTAGGCTTTGCAGGCAAGCATCTTAACCACTAAACCATCTCCCCAGGCTGGACCCATAATTATGTTTAGCATTAGGTCTCCAATAGGAAGTGGTATTATCTTGTACCACAAGTGGAACCATTTTTTAAAAAGCATTTGAGACAATTTGGTTTCCAAAAGGGCCAGCAGCTTGGATTAAAATAGACTGTGCTCATCTGTCCATTATCGAAGAAACTTCAATATTCCACATGGCTGCAAACATTTGATTGGCAAGATGCCTATGCAAAAAGTTCCACTTCCTGTGTGACTGAGGAAAGAGACGGAACTTTAAGTATGACCCAAAGAATACAGTGAAGAGGCCAAGGGAACAGCTGGCCAAAGAAATGGTCCCAGAAACCATGACCAGAGACTGCTCAACATTTGCCACCCCCATATTAATTTCAGAATTGCTAGGGACTGGTCACAGCCTGCGGAGGGCGTTTGTCCATTGTGTCTTCCAACATCACGGGTGAATGTGTACGGTGGGGGTGAAAACATCTGTATAAGCTGGTTTTTATACACTCAGGGCCCAGAAGTAAAAGGATCTCCAATTCACACACAAGCTCTAGAGCCTATTGTCATAGAAAGGTACGAGTTCCAGGTGTGCTGGTGGCTTTCGTGACCGAGAAGGATGACTCTGGGATAGCGCGACTGAAGAACCACTCGTTTCTACTCCGACACTGTCAAGCTTCCCTGAGGATAAGACCATTATGCCACACTCCACTGAATTTAAAAAATATATTTTTAAAATTTATTTTCAAGAAAAGAAAGAGAGAGAGATAGAATGGCACACCAGGGCCTCTTGCCACGGTAGATGAACTCCAGATGCATGCACCACTTTGTGCATCTGGCCTTACGTGGGTACCAGGGAATGAAACTCAGGCCATTAGACTTTGCAAACAAGCACTTGAACTACTGAACCATCCTCCAGCCCTCCACTGACTTGGGGGTTTGTCTGTGTGACTTGCTTTGGCCAATGAGGACATGTGAGGCTTGTCTCACTTCGGTTATATCATGCCACTTAAGTTCCTACCTACCCTCTGTTCTGAAAACTGCATGGACCAAACATGGATGACTCTTTCAGCTTGGGTTCTAGAAGGAAAAAGCGCCTGAAGCACAGCTCAGTGGGTCTCATAGTCTTACAGCCACGTCTGGAAGAATGTCAATGTAACATGCAACACGAGCGAAAATGAATATGACAAGCCATTGACACGCTGGAGTTGTTACCACAGGAGGAGCTGAGTACAATCCTCCCTCCCTTATGCTATAAATATTGGTAGAAATGCATCAAAACCTAGAAAATAAAGGAAATGAAAATGTCTAGATATCTCACTGACAAACACTTATCAAAAATCTAAGAAAGTATCGTAAAAGCTAAACACAGCATCTTATTAAAGGGATAATACCTGGTGACTGGGTTTGATTTATTCCAGGAATGAAAGATTGGCTTAACGGTGGAAAATACATTAATGAAACTTATTGCATTAAAAATACAGAAGAAAAATCATATATTCCCCATAGCAGTAGAAAAAGCAGTTAATCAAATTTGGCCTTCATATGTAATAATTTTAAAAATGCTCTCAGGAAAGTCTTTAATACAATATGTCAATGGAAACCTATGCCAAACATCTACTTAATAGTAAAATATTAAAATATTTTTATGTGAGGAAATGCATACTTGTTGGAAGACTAATTATGACTTCAAAACAAAAAAGAAATAGGTTTTCTCTCTTGTACAATACCCATTGGGTTATTACGTAGTGCAGCTATTTAGAAAACCCACTTAAAATTAATTACCTCAAAAAACAAACAAAAAAATGCTTATTACCCATGTCCTAGCTTATACAACACCAAATTTGCAACATGAAGAAAATTATACATTTGTCCTAGGTGATATTGTACTAGCAAAAATGCCTTTAATCCCAGCACTCGGGAGGCAGAGGTAGGAGAATCGCCAAAGGTTCAAGGCCACCCTGAGAATACATAGTGAATTCCAGGTCAGCCTAGGCTAAAACAAGACCTTACCTTGAAAAACAAAAATAAAAATAACAACAACAAAAAACCCTATAAATTGTCTACCAACAGTGAAATGAGTAAACTGTTGTCAATGCATAAATGGCGCAGTCACTAGACTGGAGATACAATGAAAAGATAGACATGTTCCCTCTCTCCCTCACACAATGCATTCTAGTAAGCACAGCACATGGCACATATTTGTTGAATGAATGAATGAATGAATGAATGAATGAATGAATGAATAGAATACATGAACGAATGAAGACACTAAAAAGCTGTGTGTCTAGGATCCAAAAGTTCATCACGGAGTATTCATTTTCCCTCTGTCAGGGTCCTAAATGTGGAGCGGCAAACAGAAAATGAAGCCAATGATCTTGAGTTTCTCTATATGGGTCAGAAGGGAAAACTTTAGCTGAGAGAATGTGAAAAATGAGGCCTCTTCTGCAAAGAGAGAAGAATTATGCCAAGCCAAGAGAACAATCCAAAATGCTAGCAAATCACAGGGCTGGGACGGCACTTACTCTCTATCAGAGCTTTCAGATGGGATGTGTTCTCAGTCAGCTGACATTTCCATTCAATTTCCAGAAAGATTCCACTGTCAGATGCCTGGTAAAATACTGGGTCATCCACATCAATCCAAAATGGGTTCTTTTCCCGTGCAGTTACGTTTTATGATTTACACCCATTAATGGGAACCAGTAACTTTTCCAGAAGAAAAATGATGGCATATTCTGAAGAATGTAACCCTTTTCAGGCAATTTGTTTTTTGAAGAGAAAGTTCAAATTACTCATCAGATAATTCATTCTCACTCCGTGGGTTCTATTATAGGATACCTGGAGTGTTGGAAAACCCACTAGTTAAAACTGAAGGATTTCCTCACCTGGAATAATAAAGTAAGAGTGTTTTTCAGAAACCAAACAACCACCTGCAAGGATTAAAAAATATTATCTGAGGTTTGGAGAGATGGCTCAGCAATTAAGGTACTTGTTATGAAGCCTAAGGACCCAGGTTCAATTCCCCAGGACCCACATAAGCCAGATGCACAAGGTGGCACATGTGTGTGGAGTTTGTTTGCATTGGCTGGAGGCTCTGGCACTCTCTCTCTCTCTCTGCTTCTTTCCCTCTGTTTCAAATAATTAAATAAAATATTTTAAAATGAAAAAATATTATCTGAGAACCATGGAAATACAATTGTGTAGAAAAAAATATTGGAGTGAAAAAGGAGTGGTTCTCAACTCTTTTCATTAAAAATATACTGCTATTATACCATATCTGTGAATAAATTATGTATCTGTATCTATCTCCATAGATATACAGCTCCATATATATCTATATCATCTATCAATAGCTATATAAATCAGCATTAACTGACATAATTTCTTACTTACAATATGTACGTATGGAATAGCTTTGCAGAGTGGTCTAGCTAGGAAGTCAAGCTACAGGAGAAACCTTAGCCTGGCCCTCAGTTCAGGAGGGGTCACTGATCATAACTCACCCATCTTCATATGCAGATGGACTCTACATCTGAACCTCACTTTCTCCCCCCCTGCCCCCACACAAAATATTTTTAAAATTTCTTTTTTAATATTTATTTTTATTTTGGAGAGAGACACACAGAGAGACAGAGAGAGAAAGAGAGGAAGACAGATAGAGATGGGCGCACCAGCAGCCTCTCAGCTACTGTGAATGAAATCCAGATGCGTGCGCCCCCTTGTGGTTAAGTGTGGCATTGCGCCTTGTGTCACTTTGCATCTGGCTAAACGTGGGACCTGGAGACTGGAACCAGCGTTCTTAAATCCTCGAATCTCTAACTTTCTTCATGGTAACTGTGGAGGAAATTATTTTGGATGGAATGAAAAAAAGTGGGTACATGAGGTACTGCACACAGACTCGCTCCCAGCAGAACATCTACGCCAGACGCTTCAAAGGGGTCTTATTTTTATAACAGTCCTCTTTGTCTTTTCTGTCTTCTTTCTTTCTTTTCTTTTTTTTTTTTTTTTTTTTTGGTAGTTTTATAGGATTTTTTTCCTGCCTATTTCAAGTCAGTGAAAGAGAGGAAATGAGGTGGAGGGCAGAGAAACGTCCACAGGCTATGTCTCCGTGTTCTTGTGTTGAGTAGTACCAAAGTGCTCCGCGCTCCAGATCCGTGCGTCCAACGATGCTTTCGGCTGGGATGGAAACTCTACATCTGACCAGGTATACCCAGCGTGGTGCTACTGGCTTCGCGTGTCTCTCGGGCACTGAAAATGTGACTACTGACACTGAATTTTTAATTTTGTTTAACTATAAGTGATATAAAGTTAAATAGCCATGTGCGACTAGTAACTGTCACATTGAGAACACAGTTCCAGACACTTAATGAATATAAGAAATTTTTGTTTACTTTCTTAAGCTTGAATTATGCTCAACTTATTCAAGACAATGTTTTTGAATATAAAGTTTGTATCTCAAAGGGGAACATTCCTGCTTTCCTCAGCATAATTTCTCTATTTCTCTCTCTCTCTCAAGTTCCCTCAACCTTATTTCCTTTACAACACTTCTTCCTTTCCTACAGTCATATCTAATGACTCACATATAAACACAAACATACATTCTCACAGAGCCTAGAATATTGGGGCTAGAGAGATGGCTTAGCAGTTAAGGCTCTTGCCTGCAAAGCCTAAGGACCCAGGTTTGACTCCCCAGAACCTATATAAACCAGATGCACAAGGTGGAGCATGCATCTGGAGTTCATTTGCAGCAGCGAGAGACCCTGGTGTGTCCATTCTCTCTCTCTCTCTAATAAATAAATAAAAATTAAATAAATAAAAATATTGTTTTTAAAAAATCAATACATTTTCTAAGTTTTGAAAAAACTGAAAAAATAAAGACTAATCTTGTACAGAAGCCACTGTCTGTCCCCCCCCTTTTTTTTTTTTTTTTTTTTTTTTCGAGGTAAGATCTCCCTCTAGCCAAGGCTGACCAGGAATTCACTAGGTAGTCTCAGGGTAGCCTGGAACTCATAGCAATCCTCCTATCTCTGTCTCCTGAGTACTGGGATTAAGGGCATGTGCTACCATGCCTGGCCCCTGCCCTTGTTTATTTCAGCCACGTGACTGTTTCTAATTTCCTTAAAGTTTTGTTCATATGGACTAATGTGAATTTTTGAAAATTTTGTAGCCACTAACAGAAAAGGCCATCCTGAGACTACATAGTTAAGTCTAGGTCAGCCTGGGCCATAGTGAGACCTATGTAGTGAGACCTTACTTTGAACCCCCAAAAAACCCAAAAAAAACCCAAAACAAACAACAACAAAACCAGGCAGTTGGGGTACAGGGAAGGAGTGGGGGAACTTCCCAAGGTCTGGAAAGTGTCTCAGGGTCTGCTTTTCCCAGATGATGGTCATCACGGTTCACATGGCCCTGGCACATCCTTCTTTCCAGGAGCTTTTCTTCTGGGAACTTTCCCGGGAAGAGCACGTCGGCACATGTGTAACCTGAGGGAGCGTATTCAAGTTCATATTCTTCTGTTTGGCATCTAAGACCGGGTAGATGTTGAGGTTCTGCCTAATAATTTTTTTTTATAATTTACTTATTTATTTATTTAAGACAGAAAGACAGATGGAAAGAGAGAGAGAGAAAGAGAATACGCACACCAGGATGTTTTATATATATAAAGGGAAAAAGAATATTTGTTTTACTATGGTTTAGTTCAGTTACAATACATTTTTGACTTCCTGTTTCTCTTCTTGGAAGTCAATATACAAATCAATATCGAAGAAAAATGCTGGAGTGCAGACATTAGGAATAAAACAATAAATTTGCTTCCTTCTCCTCCCTCCCTTATAAGCTTTTTCTAGCTTACTGGCCTCTGCTACCAAATGGCCGAATAGGTGCAATAGTGGCATGTCTGCTCTTGGGGAAACCAACTGCTCCCTAATTGGATTGAAGGTCGGCTCTATGGGAGGGAATACATGCCTGGTACTGAAAAAACTAATCAAAAGTCTATGGCAGGGGAGGTCATGAGCCTTAGGGGTATAAAGCCTGCTCTTGTCTGGTTAAATGTGCATATTATTCCCACTGAACTGCCCTGAAAGCACTACACTTAATGTTCATATTCACATATTAATGCTGCTACTCTCACTTCTTGTTAGAGAAGCTTCTCTTTTCAGATGGCAGTGACCACTGGGATGACCCAAAAGGCAATATAGTGCTGAGAAGAAGGGACGAAGGCGTGTCCAGCACTGAAACATCTCTGTCACACCCTCCAAGGCTCAGGGTCCATTGCGGAAGTGGGGGCGGAAAGAATGTAAGAGCCAAAGGAAGGGTACCACTCCTTACAACTGTCCAGACAGAAATTGGCCTCGATATCCATGAACTTGCAGTGCCTAGCAATACTTTCACAAGACCCTCATAATAGGAGAAAAAGATGATGACATCAAATTAAAAGAGTGATTAATGGAGAGAGCGAGGGAATACGATGGAGACTGGAGTTCTAAAGTGGAATGGGGGGAGGGGAGGGAAATATCATGGTTTATTGTCTGTAAGTATAGAAGTTGTCAATAAATAAATAAATAAATAAAAACAGTAAATGTGGGCTGGAGAGATGGCTCAGCAGTTAAGGTGCTTGCCTGTAAAGCCTGACAGCCTGGGTTCGAATCCCCATTACCCACGTAAAGCCAGATGCACAAAGTGGCACATGCATCTGGAGTTTGCAGTCACTGGAGGTCCTTGTGCACCCATTCTGTGTGTGTGTGTGTGTGTGTGTGTGTGTGTGCCCAGCGTGGTAGTGCACACCTTTAATCCCAGCACTTGGGAGGCAAAGGTAGGATAATTGGTCTGAGTTCAAGGCCACCCTGAGACTACATAGTGAATTCCATGTCAGCCTGGGTTAGAGTGAGACCCTACCTCAGAAAACCAAAAAAGAAAAGGCATTTACAGAGTTATTTTTCAGAGAATCGTTTTAATCACAGCAAGGAATAAGAATTTAAATAAGGAATCCAACCCTTCCAACATTATCCCCTAACAAATCCATGTGTCTCTCAGGTTGGGACCAAAAAATATATATTTTTTGCCAGGAGTTGAATAAAATAATGGCGTCTTTATGAAACACTCACAGACTGGCACATAGGCAGCACCATAGCTACATGAAAAGGCTGTTTTCTGTTCTGCTAACCCTTTGCATAGATTCTGAGAAGTTCGCTGAATTATCAGCAAGCTTTATTTTGAGTTAATATTTTTTTGACACACACACTTTGTTCGCAGAGGTGGGGGACTGGAAGAACACATGTTCAGGACTGTGGCCATTTTAAACTAAGGGGACGCCAGATCACAAACAGTCACGCAGCTGATCCACTTGCAATGTTGTCACACACGCCTAACAAAATATTGTACTCCCCGCACAACCGTTGTATTCTGCACTGGTAATTAACCTTGTAACGTTATTTTAAACCAGCCTCATGCATATGTCATAAAGCAAATGACAAATTAAATGTTCAGATATGATTACAGAAGCTATTTTCCTTTTGGATTTAATTCTTTTCCAAGCAGAGCTTCTGTTAAGTAGCGTTTTATAGCGCCATAATGCTGGAAAGAGGGTTGCAGACTTCTATGCACACTTCGTGTTTGTCTTTCTGTGTTCTTTGTTTTGGGGTGAATTGCAGGGTCCAAGGTCATGTGGATAAGTTTATAATGAAATGAGCAATGAATCTTTCAGACCTTGTGGTTATGTATATGTTGTTCTGGTCTTCCTCTCAGTGGATTAAACATAAGGCTCAACTGAAGAAAGGAAACATTTGGCCTTGTGGATTCAAACAAGCATGTGTATTTGCTTCTGAAAAATGTCCAAGACTCACTCCTGTTCTATTTCTTCTTTGCCTTTTCATTTACTTCCATGTCAACCAGACCTTGGCTGGGAACAGTCCCAATCTTCCAAACTCACTCAAACTCTCAAACCTCTTTTCATCTCCCCTAACACGCCCTGCTGTGGCCACATTCTCCAGTGCTGTATTTCTGGCTACTTGGTCCACTTGTTTTACAATCTAGTAGGCTGAGATGAGAAAAAAAAATAATAATGTGTTTTCCCCTGGAACAAAAGCACATGAAGATAGGTGCCGGGCAGGCGAATCATGAGACACATGATATTTCTGAGCAAGGAGCAGAGGGCGACAGGACTCAATGCCGTGTCCATGCATGTGTGTAGACAAACTTCAAAAGAAAAGTAAGAGCTGAGGCTGGAGAGATGGCTTAGTGGTTAAGGCACTTGTCTGCAAAGCTCAATGACCCAGGTTCAATTCCCTAGGACCCACATCAGCCAGATGCACAAGGAGGCACAAGGATCTGGAGTTCGTTTGCAGTGGCTGGAAGCCCTGGCATGCCCATTCCCAAACCCCCTGCCCCCGCCGTTAAAAAAAGAGAAAAAAAGTAAGAGCTGAAGAGATGGCTCAGGGGTTAAGGCACTTATCTGCAAAGCCTAAGGACATAGGTTCCATTCCTCAGGACCTACATAGTTACACAAAGTGGCATGTGTAATCTGGAGCTTGTTTGCAGTGCCTGGAGGCCCAGGTGCACCCATTCTCTCTCTTTCTCCTTGCAAATAAATAAATAAAATACATTTAAAAAAATAAAAGTAAAATGAGCCAGGCGTGGTGGCACACGTCTTTAATCCCAGCACTCGGGAGGCAGAGGTAGGAGGATTGCCATGAGTTGAAGGCCACCCTGAGATTACATAGTGAATTCCAGGTCAGCCTGAGCTAGAGTGAGACCCTACCTCAAAAAACCAAAAAAAAAAAAAAAAAAAAGTAAAATGGAAAGTCAGGGGCATAGTTCCCCTATACTATTAGGATGTAGAATTATAATTATCCATTAACATATTAACATATTTACCCACATAATTTTCCCTTTGACCCTAGTATTTCTACTCCACTATTATCGCATTTGTGGCAAGGATAATTCATGCCACTCACATATCCATTCACCTCCTGTCTGTAGCCATCCACCCTCATCCTTAAATCCTAACTCAGCCCCAAACTACAAATCACTAGTGATAAATTAATCTAGTCTTTCTTTGTTCTAATTGCACATTGTATCTGAGATCCCGAGATGTTCTTTTTTGTTGTTTTTTGTTTGTTTTGTTTTCAAAGTTTTTCAAGATAGGCTCTCATGACCTGGAATTCACTACATAGTCTCAGGATGGCCTCAAACTCACCGCGATCCTCCTACCTCTGCCTCCCAAGTGCCAGGATTAAAGGCATGCACCATCACGCCTGGCTCCTGAAATGATCTTGAGGTGGAAAAAGAAAGTTAATAATTGCAAGGAGCATCCATTTGACATGTTAATATGTGTCAAGGCATAAAGAAAACTGAGAGGCTAGAATGATGGCTTAGTGGTCCATCTGCCTGCAAAGCCGAAGGGCCCAGGTTTGATTCCCAAGTACCCACGTAAAGCCAGATGCACAAGGTGGCACATGCATTTGGAGTTTGTTTGCAGTGGCTACAGGGCCTGATGCACCCATTCTCTCTCTCTCTCTCTCTCTCACAGATAAATAAATAAAATATTTTTTATGAAAGAAAACTGAGCGAAGAGAAGTGCTTTTCACAAGGGCTCCAGCGATGGGTAACTTAGATTCTTGTGAAGCTACCTTGTTCTCTGCTTCTATCTCCCTATTTACTTGGTCAGTTATAGGTAAATGTCTAATAAGTGCACCATCAAATAATTTGTCCTTTTTCTCCTGATACTGTTGGCCACGAATCGCCTGCGTGCACATGGGTGGTAGGAAAGTAGATGGATGGAGAGACTGCTCAGCAGAAGTGGAGAGAAGACAGGAGCTCTCTTCTTTTTCATTCCTGAAGTGGGACAATAGCTCACAATCCCCCAACCCCCTCGCCCTTTACCTTCCCAAATTCTAGCACACCTGACTTTTACATTCACATGCACAAACACCCACACATTTCCTCAAACGAATGCCTTTCGAGAAAGAAGCTCTCTTATCTCATATTTCCTCCTTTGTCTGTGGTATTTATATTTTGTAACTCATCTCACTGTGGCCAGGAGTGCGGGAATGACAGCCTCGTGGGCTGCTACTGTCATTGCCCCTCCTACGAACCCTTCAAGCCGTCACATCTGCGTGCAGAAGGCTGCTGGCTGCGAGAGCACCTGTGACTCCCTACCTGGGGGTCTTTTCTGATCACAAGACTACAGTCAGTCTATTTGCAGGTCAAGCCAAAAGCGGCAGAGAGTCATTATCCCGAAAGCGGTCTGTTACCAATCACAGACGGAAACTGAGAGGACAAACGCTCCAGCTCCTTCCCCGCTGAGGGAAATGACTTGAAGCATATTCCTTGCTATGGTTTACAGAGACCAGACAGGACAGAGCTTCGGCTGTTGGACAGCTTACGCCTCCCTCACTGATCATGCTTGCTCTCCTTCCCTTCTGCACTTACCTTCTTCCCAAACCTGCTCGATTATTTATTTATTTATTTATTTATTTATTTATTTTTGGTTTTTCGAGGTAGGGTCTCTCGCTAGCCCAGGCTGACCTGGAATTCACTATGTAGTCTCAGGGTGGCCTCAAACTCATGGTGATTCTCCTACCTCTGCCTCCTAAGTGCTGGGATTAAAGGTGTGAGCCACCATGCCTGGCTACTTTTTATTTTTTTTAATGGATTTAACTTTCAAATAAATTACTTTAAAATTTATATATATATACGTATATATACATATACATACATACATATATATACATACATACATATATATACATATACATACATACATATATATGTATGTATATACAATTATGTATGTATATACAGGTTATACTCCTTTAGCCCCTCATTCTGGGCCCTGTTTTCCTGAGGCCCTCCTCAGTGGGGTTATAGTATTCAGTATGGGGTCATGAAGGCCTCGGTCAGTCCCTTTGGGATAGCTGGGGAGGGGGGTGACCATGACTCAGAGTATTCCTACCCACTCTGTGGCTCTTACAATCTTTTTACCTGCTCTTCCACAATGTTCCCTGAGCCATTGGCAGGCCTGTTGGCAGTCTGATTTAGTGTGGAGCTCTCTGTAGCCTCTGCATTTCTGCTTTGATAGGTTTTGATTGATCACCCTGTCTGTCGCCATTACCCTGGAGCTGGTTGTCAGGCTAGCAGTGAGAACAGTGTTCATGACGTCACTTCCTCTGTCATTTCTCCTGGGCCCTGGCAGATGTGGTAGAGGTGGAACGTCTCATGGTGGGCAGTCTTGTCTTATCAATGGATCTAGGCTCTCCACCATTTTTTCTGCCATCTGTAAGATAACGCAGATTCCCCAACCAAGAGTGAGAACAGCTTGGGTTACAGGGGGTATGCAAATTTCAAATAAGCTAATTGTCACTGCATGCACTCAGAATGTACTCAGATCTGGAGAAACATGACAAAGAGCATCATGACTAGTGCATAGTTGGAGAGCCCACGCTTTCTGTAAAATTTTATTTATTTGAGAGAGAGATAAGGAGAGAGAGAGAATGGCCATGCCTGGGTCTCCAGCCACTGAAAACAAACTTCAGACACATGCACCACCTTGTGCATCTGGCTTACATGGACACTGGGGAATCGAACCTGGGTCCTTGGGCTTTGCAGGCAGGTGCCTTAACCTCTGAGCCATTTCTCCAGTCTCCCACTCTTGATCTTCACTCTTCCACCTCTTTACTGCACAGCCACAAGCAGGTTGTCGGAGCTTCCTCGGCCTGAGCTCACAGATGAGAGTGGAAGTGGTAAGATGATTGATAAGTGTAACCAGGTAATTACCAGCAAGTGTTTGTCCCAGTCCACAGAACAGACTAAGCATTAAATGCATGCCAGTTTTTTGGTTCTAGTTACCTAGTGCTACATAAAAATAAATCCAGATTTTCATGGCTTCAAAGAATTATTTTTGTTTTCATTTTTAAAAATTTTTTATTTATTTGAAAGAGAAATGCAGAGAGGGAGAGAGAGAGAATGGGCATGCCAAGGCTTCCAGTCATTGCAAATGAGCTCCAGGCACATGTGTCACCTTGTGCATCTGGCTTTACATGGGCATTGGGGAATCAAACTAGGGTCCTTTGGCTTTGCAGGCTAGTGCCTTAACAGAGAGTCATCTCTCCAGCCAACAAAGAACTGTTTTATTTTGCTCATGGTTTTGTGGGAAATGTTTTCCTGGGTGGCTTTTCCATGAAATCTCTCATAAAAAGATGCGAGAGAGATGGCTCAGTGGTTAAAGCACCTGTGAAGCTTAAGGACCCAGGTTCAATTCTCCAGTACCCATGTAATCCGATGCACAAGGTGGCACATGAGTCTGGAGTTCGTTTGCAATGGCTAGAGGCCCTGGCATGCCCTTTCTCTCTTTCATCTACCTCTCTCTCTCTTAAATAAACAAATTAATTAAATATTTTAAAAGAGGCTAGGCTGCAAGGCTCACCTGAGTGCCCCCCAATAGACCTTCAAACATAAGGTGAAGATATTTTTTGAGAGAGAGATGAAGAAATCAGTTAGCTTCATATAATGAGTGACGGGATAGACAGTACATGGGTGTGTTTTTCCCTCCTACCTCTCTATATCCCAATTTCAAGGAGACTTCAGGCTCCAACTTAAATGTGCCCTTTAATTAATTAATTAAAAAAATTTTTTTTTGGTTTTTTTAAGGTAGGATCTCATTATAGCCCAGAGGGACCTGGAATTCACTATGTAGTCTCAGGTGGGCCTTAAACTCATGGTGATCCTCCTACCTCTGCCTCCCAAGTGCTGGGATTAAAGGCGTGTGCCACCACGCCCAGCAAACTATGCCATTTATGTGCCTTTCTTCCTACCTCCTTCCGTATTGACATCCTATTCCTCATGTGAGCTATCCTGCTACTGATACTGGTTAACACTGGTGGGGGTGGCTTACATAATGATCCACATAATAGTGTGGTAAAATAAATGCTATTATCGCACCAATTCTATAGAGAAGTAAACTCACGCTGCCTGATTACAGCTCTTCTCTCAGCATATTGCAAGCCTTTGCCTCTCCCTCTTCGGATCTATTGTTATCTTTACCCATCTGTCTTATCTTCTGACACAGTAGAAACTTTGAGAGAATGGGACTCCCATCTGTAAATCTTTCCCAGAACCTTTCCCCCATTGTTTAGCAAGGTTCTTTACCCAAAATGGGCATCTCATAAATGTATTTGGAACCAATTATTATCTCATTTTTGTCACATTTTATGTGCTTCAGCATCCAAGGAAAAGTACATGTACTCGTGATGTCATCATAAACAGGTTGTGACAGAAGGTAAATATGGAAGGTGAATGATTTTCATTTGTGTTTAAAACACCAGAATATGACACAGGCATGGGAAATTAAAAATGGAAGACTTGGGCTGCAGAGATGGCTTAGCAGTTAAGGCACTTGCCTGCAAAGCCAAAGGACCCAACTCCCCAGGATCCACATAAGCCAGATGCACAAGGGGTGCATGCATCTGGAGTTCGTTTGCAGTGGCTGGAAGCCCTGGCATGCCCATTCTCTATCTGCCTTTTTCTCTCTCCTTCTCTATCTCTCTCTCAAATAAAAAAATATTTAAAAAAATAACTGGAAAACCTGGGCTGGAGAGATGGTTCAGTGGTTAAGATACTTGCCTGCAAAGCCTAATAACCTAGGTTCAATTTCCCAGTACCCACATAAAGCCAGATGCACAAAGAGGTGCATGTTTTTGGAGTTTGTTTGCAGAGGCTGGAGGCCCTGGTGCACCCATGCTCTTTGTCTGTCTCTCTCTCTCTCTCTCTCTCTCTCTCTCTCTCTCTCTCTCTCTCTGCTTGCAAATAAATAAATAACATTTTAAGATATGGAAGACTTGAATGGAAACATATTGCTTGGGTTAAAGACCACTGTTTATTCTGTAAGGTAACACAGTATCAAGTCATTTTATCCATATAGTAATTCTGCGTTAGGTACTACTATTTACATGTTTATAGATGAAGAAAATAAAGGACTGAGTGTCTAAGTCATGTGCTCGCAGTCACAAGGACAGTAGTTGTTATAGATGGAACAACTGGAAATCCAGCACCAGAAATTTCACTCTGACACTATGTCACCTTTTATACATATGGCCGTGGGGATCAAGTCACTTATTTCAGAGGAAGCTTCAGCCTTGTAAGGATCCTGCTCCCTCCTGAGCACACACAGTCTCCAACACTGTCTCCATATGTAATTCTCCATGGCAGTAGTAACTTATATATAACTTCCTCTCTATTCTTTATGTCAGGTCTGGCCATAGGATTTACTTCAGTTGATGGAACACAGACACGGCCGTGTTCCAATTCACATCTAGGCTTGGCACGTTCCTTGTTTCCACTAATCTGTCTTGCATTTTTTTTTTTTGTAGCCACCATGTGTTGGTTCGTTATGGATTCAAAAATAAGAGGCGGACTGGAGAGATGGCTTAGCAGCTAAGGCACTTGCCTGCAAAGCCTACCAACCTGAGTGAGCCAGGTTCGATTCCCCAAGACCCACCTAAAGCCAGAGGCTCATGCATCTGGAGATTGTTTGCAGTGCCTAGAGGCCCCATGCACCCATTCCCCACCTCCTGCCCTTGCAAATAAATACATAAACTTAAAAAAAAATCAGGTGAGATTACCACAACAGAAGCAGACCCTACTATGGCTGGTAGCCAACTCCATAGCTGACTCCAGCCCAGGCAAACTAAAGCCTCAACACCACAATGAGTGACTCTAAATCACTGAGCTAGTGTTACACAGCAGGGCTGTAGCAAAAGCTAACTGATACAGACAAGCCCACTGCCTCTCTCTTCCTTGCTAACAATAGAAATGTCTGGGGACACTTGTGGCATCCCATTAGGAGAATAAATGTCAAAACGAGAAAAGATGCATTTGGGAGTTTTTAATTTTCTGCCATGTTGGCATTTTACTAACATATTAAAAGTCCCTGAAATATCGCTGGTTGGCTGCGCTGTCACGATCCATCCTATAGACATTTTGATGCACTTTATTACACACTTTAAAATCATATTAGCAGCTGTTATTTTATATCACAATGGATTAATAAGATGCATTTTCACAAATAAGACACATTTTAGATAGTTTTGAAAAAATTTCAGTGTGAAAATCTGATGCCAGGATTCTACATTTTAAATGACACATTTTCAAATAGCCTACAGTGAAAATGTTCAAGTAAGACGCCTATGAGATTCATCCTCTCCCCACAACCCAGGGGACACGTGACCTTCCTACACATTGTGTGTTTTCTATTGTAGCATATGACATTCAGGGAAAATATCTTGTTCGATTTGTATTTCAGGGAGCTCACTGAGTAATGGAGGAAAAAATAATAAAAGTGAAATAAATATATACTTTTTCAGTTTTCGATTGTAGTGCTTGAACAATGTACACAAGAACAATAAGAAACATGTTTATTCCCCTTCAAATATTAGAATAATGAAACATGCTATTGCCTTTTCATGTGGAATAATTAGGAAAAGATGAGGTTTTTTTTTTTTTTCTTGGAGGCAATCCTGCTTCCTATGGTGTTGCTAAGGACTAAGGAATTTTCCTTCCAACTGATGTTAAAAGAGATAGCTAAGATCCATATTGTCTGTTTATGGATTATAGCTAACTTTATAGTCGTGCGTAAACTGTGCGTTTGAGTGCAGTAAGACATGTCCCCTGTCTCACAATAAAAATATTATGGAACATTATATTTCCATATAGTAACGGTACTCTTATTTTTACTAGTAGAGAGGTACAGTACTAATTTAATTGACTAACATAAAAGTCTCTCAAGTAAGATCAATACTTTATTTTCTCAACAGCTTCCATGCAGGAAGATCTCATCCCACCTTGCATTCCTCAGCCCTGAGACACAAAGTCTAGGGAGCAGGTCTGCTGGCCGCCTGCTCTTTGGGACCTGGAGCACAGCCTGATCTGAGTGGAAGCCCTGGACAGTAACCTCCCTGCACACAGTATCACCACCCAAGAGTCTTTCTAAACACACCAATGTCTGGGCCTGCCAGGGCCTCCAGCCACCGCAAACAAACTCCAGACGCATGCACCACCACGTGCATTTGGTTTGTCTGGGACCTGGAGAATCAAACTGGGTCCTTAGTCTTTGTAGGCATGCGCCTTAACTGCTAAGCCATCTCTCCAGCCCTAAGATGATCTAAATCACATTCTCTGGGGGGTGGGTATGGAAGGCACCGGTGACAGTTTTAGAGTTCCCCAGGAGATTCAGTGTGTGGCTAGACTTAACATCAATTCAGGCTCTGAATTTTAGGGGGACTGACACAACCTAAAACGTGAGGCAGCTCGACATTCTAGCTCTGGTTGCTAAGGGCAGAAATCCCCTCCCCAGTACCCACACTAGGCTAAACAGATTGTTTGTTGCTTCTGGTGGGGATGCATCCTTCCCCTTTGTATGCGCAGGACTTGATTGCTATTTCTTCACTGCCTTTGAGTGCAGAACTCCCATCAACATCGGTGGGGGTGCTGCTCTGGGAAGAAGTTGGGATGTACAATGGAGGGCTCCTGGGTGCAGTTGGAGAAGAGATCTTGCCCTGAGCTTTTTAGATGCAACAGGGTTTAAGTTTCTTTCTTCCATTTCTGTTGTACTCTTCATGTCTGTGCCTTGATATTGTGAGGCTTTTTTTTTTTTTTTTTACAAAATATTTTATTTAGTTAGTTGAGAAAGAGAGGCAGATATATATAGAGAGAGAGCGAATAGGCACACCATGGCCTCTAGCCACTGCAAACAAACTGCAAATGCATGTGCCACCTTGTGCATCTGGCTTACATGGGCACTGAGGAATTGAACCAGGGTCCTTAGGCTTTGAAGGCAAGCACCTTAACCACCAAGCTATCTCTCCAGCCCAATATTGTGAGTTTTAACTTTAGACCGGCTCTATTCATTTCCTCCAAGCTCTCTATTTAGGGCTCCAGGTTTTGGGGCTTCCCCCTTCCTTCCCAGTCTGCAGATAGACAGAGAAGGTGGGCCTGCTTTCACCCCTGGCCCGTCACATTTTGTGCTGATGAGTGGCTTAGAACTCACTTCCCTCCTCCATGCCACGGGCACCTAAAGAAGAGGCACTTCTTTGACAATGAGACTGTAAATCTGACTAGATTCCTCACAAAATGACATTGGGAGGAAACCCAATGATTACCTTGTATTCCACAAAGAGAACAATGTTTCATAAACTCCCCCTCCCCCTTTAGTTTTTCCAGGTAGAGTTTCACTCTAGCCCAGGCTGACCTGGAATTCACTATGTTATCTCAGGGTGGCCTTGAACTCATGGTGATCCTCCTACCTCTGCCTTCCGAGTGTTGGGATTAAAGGCGTGTGCCACGATGCCTGGCTAAACTACTTTTTTTTTTTTAACGTATTTATTTGAAACAGAGGGCACAAGGCAGACACAGAGAGAGAGAGAAAGAGAGAGAGAGAGTGATGGGCATACCAGGGCCTCCTGCTGCTGTAAAAAAAAAATCCAGATACATGTGCCACTTTGTGCATCTGGCTTTATGTGGGTACTGGGAAATCAAACTCAGGTTGTTAGGCTTTGCAGGCATGCACCTTAACTGCTGAGCCATCTCTTAGCCCAGTTTCATAAACCCTTATTAGAAGATGGGAAAGTAGGAAAGCCACCGAGCAGCTTCTCTAGACTTCCCTGGGAAGGAAAGTCATGGTCCATCTTGAAACATAAGCAACTTTGTCGTGGGGTTCATGGTGGAAACCTGCCCACAGTGATACCACCCCATCAACTGAGGAGGTGAAATGTATAGGACAGAGCCCTAATCATCTCTTAGAAATCCCACCTGGTTTCACTTCCTAATGTCTTCAAACAGGGTTAAATATGAGTGTGAGTGAGCTTCAGAGATGTCTTAGTGATTAAGGCACCTGCCTGCAAATCCTAAGGACCCTGGTTCAATTCCCCACTCCCCATGTAAAGCCAGATGCACAAGGTGGTGCATGCATCTGAAGTTCCTTTCTCACAGTGGCTTGAGGCCCTGGTGAACCCATTTTCTCTCTAAAACGTGAGGCAGCTCGACATTCTAGCTCTGGTTGCTAAGGGCAGAAATCCCTCCCAGTACCCACACTAGGCTAAACAGATTGTTTGTTGCTTCTGGTGGGGATGCATCCTTCCCCTTTGTATGCGCAGGACTTGATTGCTATTTCTTCACTGCCTTTGAGTGCAGAACTCCCATCAACATCGGTGGGGTGCTGCTCTGGGAAGAAGTTGGGATGTACAATGGAGGGCTCCTGGGTGCAGTTGGAGAAGAGATCTTGCCCTGAGCTTTTTAGATGCAACAGGGTTTAAGTTTCTTTCTTCCATTTCTGTTGTACTCTTCATGTCTGTGCCTTGATATTGTGAGGCTTTTTTTTTTTACAAAATATTTTATTTAGTTAGTTGAGAAAGAGAGGCAGATATATATAGAGAGAGCGAATAGGCACACCATGGCCTCTAGCCACTGCAAACAAACTGCAAATGCATGTGCCACCTTGTGCATCTGGCTTACATGGGCACTGAGGAATTGAACCAGGGTCCTTAGGCTTTGAAGGCAAGCACCTTAACCACCAAGCTATCTCTCCAGCCCAATATTGTGAGTTTTAACTTTAGACCGGCTCTATTCATTTCCTCCAAGCTCTCTATTTAGGGCTCCAGGTTTTGGGGCTTCCCCCTTCCTTCCCAGTCTGCAGATAGACAGAGAAGGTGGGCCTGCTTTCACCCCTGGCCCGTCACATTTTGTGCTGATGAGTGGCTTAGAACTCACTTCCCTCCTCCATGCCACGGGCACACTAAAGAAGAGGCACTTCTTTGACAATGAGACTGTAAATCTGACTAGATTCCTCACTATCAAATGACATTGGGAGGAAACCCAATGATTACCTTGTATTCCACAAAGAGAACAATGTTTCATAAACTCCCCCTCCCCCTTTAGTTTTTCCAGGTAGAGTTTCATTCTAGCCCAGGCTGACCTGGAATTCACTATGTTATCTCAGGGTGGCCTTGAACTCATGGTGATCCTCCTACCTCTGCCTTCCGAGTGTTGGGATTAAAGGCGTGTGCCACGATGCCTGGCTAAACTACTTTTTTTTTTTTAACGTATTTATTTGAAACAGAGGGCACAAGGCATACACAGAGAGAGAGAGAAAGAGAGAGAGAGAGAGAGAGAGAGATGGGCATACCAGGGCCTCCTGCTGCTGTAAAAAAAAATCCAGATACATGTGCCACTTTTTGCATCTGGCTTTATGTGGGTACTGGGAAATCAAACTCAGGTTGTTAGGCTTTGCAGGCACACACCTTAACTGCTGAGCCATCTCTTAGCCCAGTTTCATAAACCCTTATTAGAAGATGGGAAAGTAGGAAAGCCACCGAGCAGCTTCTCTAGACTTCCCTGGGAAGGAAAGTCACGGTCCATCTTGAAACATAAGCAACTTTGTCATGGGGTTCATGGTGGAAACCTGCCCACAGTGATAACACCCCATCAACTGAGGAGGTGAAATGTATAGGACAGAGCCCTAATCATCTCTTAGAAATCCCACCTGGTTTCACTTCCTAATGTCTTCAAACAGGGTTAAATATGAGTGTGAGTGAGCTTCAGAGATGTCTTAGTGATTAAGGCACCTGCCTGCAAATCCTAAGGACCCTGGTTCAATTCCCCACTCCCCATGTAAAGCCAGATGCACAAGGTGGTGCATGCATCTGAAGTTCCTTTCTCACAGTGGCTTGAGGCCCTGGTGAACCCATTTTCTCTCTCTATCTGCCTCTCTCTCTCAAATAAATAAATAAATATTTTTAAAAATCAGTGTAAGTGTCAGAGGTGGCAAATGTGAAAGTACAGTAAATACTTATTATCTTCTTTAATATCTGTCTTATCTTCTGGCGGAAATCACATGCCAACAATGTCCAGCATGCTACCTTCCCCACAATGAATCATCATTAAGGAAAATTAATACAAATGCCTCCATTTTTTTTTTCTCTCTCTCTCGGTGTTTAACTGGGAGTAGGTTGTGCCTAATCTGCTTGGGCTGGTAAATGTTGGACTTGGGCACAAGATTGGCCAGGAAATTTTCTGATAATGAAGAATAGGGGGGATTGGGAAGACAGCTCAGTGTTGTTTGTGTTTCTTTGTTTTGTTTTGTTTTGTTTTTAATTATTTGCAAAGAGAGAGGAGAGCTAGAATAAACATGGGAGCACCAGGGCCTCCAGCCGCTGCAAACGAACTCCAGATGCATGCACCACTTTGTGCATCTGGCTTTATGTGGGTATTGGGGAATCGAACCTGAGTCCTTAGGCTTTGCAGGCAAGTGCCTTAATAACTGAGCCATCTCTCCAGCTCCCAGTCAGTGTTTACGACTGTTTTCAGCTTAAGCACATGAGGGCCTGGGAGGGCCTGAGACTGCTGAAGTTTGACTCCCCAGAACCCATATTAAAAGCTGGATGTGGCCATACACAACTGTAATCCCAGTCCACAGGGAATGGAGACCCGGGAGTTGCTACAGCTTGCTGAGTGAAAAAGGCAGCTCCAGGTTGATTGAGAGACCCCTTCTCAAGGAAGTTCATGGATGAACAATGGCTATCGTTACCTTCTCATTGCTGGCACAAAACACCCAACCAACAGCAGCTGATAGGAGGAAAGGGTTTCTTTTGGCTTACAGTCTTGAGGGGAAGCTCCATGATGGCAGGGGAAGCATGGCGTAAGCAGAGGCTGGACATCACCTCTGCCACAGCAGGTGGAAAATAGCAGCAGTGTGATGGTTAAGGTGTTATCAACTTGACCTGTTTAGTAATCCGCAGAAATTCCTTTCAGGTGGGTCTCCAAGCTTGCTTCCAGGAAGGATTCACGGAAGGAGAAAGTTCTTTCCCCAGCGTGAGCCTTTCTCCCAGAGCAGATGGACCCTCTCAGAGGGGGACTTTACACAAGGAAGCTCTGGGTGCAAAGAGCCCCTTCCTTCCACTTGGCTGTGGGAGCTGATTGCTGCCTTCAAGCATGGATTGAAGACTAGAAGGGACTGAAGACCCACATGGACTGAAAACCAGCAGCTCCTCAGGACGTCTCCAGGCCTTCAGTTCCGGATTGGATGGGGACTGCTGAGACATCTGGCCACGTGTACTGAGCAGCTACCAGGTTCCTTGATTCTTGGGCCTGCAACTGCTATTGGACTACTCTAAGCTAATCCAATAAATTCCCTTTGTAATATCACTTATTCTAGCAGTTCTCTTCCTCTAGAGAACCCTGACTAATACAAGCAATAAGAGATTGAGTCCTACCCCAGAAAAGGGGAGCTGGCTATAATACCCTCAAGCCCTCCCTAAACAGCACACCTCCTCCAGCAAGGCCCGACCTTCAAAATTGCCAGCAGCTGGGAACAAAGCCTTCAAAACACTTGAGCTTATCTGAGTCAAACCATCACAGATCCAAACTTCAAACTCTGGCCTTTACACACACACACACACACACACACACACACACACATACATGCATAGCATGTGAACATCTGCTCACACATGTGTGCATACCTCACACACAATACCCCATACCACACAGACACACAATACTCCATACCACATATACTCTGCGCACACACACACACACACACACACAGAAACAAAAAGAGTAGGGAGTTTGAGAAGTACATGGGGTTTTTCTTATTCACTGCTTCTTCAGTGCTATGTGAAATAGAAAGACATTTGAAAAAAAAATCATAGATTTTTGCTTTGAATTATTTAACAAAACAAAGCCGAAAGGTCCATTTCCTTCCTTAAATCTAACTTACTAATGCTCCCAGAGCAAAAATGAGTAGACAATGTTAGAAACTCAAAATGGGGATTCTTCAAGTTCACGTCATGTTTAGCTATAAGATCTCTTTACTCTCTCTGATCAACTTTCAAAAAATGAAAAAGTTCCTACTATGTACAAGGCTCTGGGTTTGATCTCCAGCACGGGGGAAGGAAAAAAAAAACAAGAAAAAGATAATAATACAAAGCATAAAAATTGACATCTAGGGCTGGAGAGATGGATTAGTGGTTAAGGCACTTGCCTGCAAAGCCTAAGGACCCAGGTTCTATCCCCCAGGACCCACATAAGCCAGATGCACAAGGTAGTGCATGTGTCTGGAGTTCATTCACAGTGGCTGGAGGCCCAGACATGCCCATTCTCTCTCTCTCTCTCTTCTCTCTTTTTCAAATAAATAAAAAAACTTTTTTTAGTTAAAAAAATTAGACCTCTAGGGTTACATTTGTAAAAGGATCCTCAAATAAATCCACCAAATGTAGGTGGTTACACACATTCAGGGTTAATTTGTTGTGAGAAAAACCTGCAGGGCCCTGCAGCTCACAAGCCAGTTCCTCCATGCAGCACACAGCCGATGCAGAGCCTGCACAGCGAGAGGCTCTGCGGGCAGTATGGAAGCCTGCTGCAAAATCCCTCCACGTGCTGCGCTTGTCAGCGACCTGGACAGAGGTACCTAAGGAAACAGTGAGGAGCGAAAGTACAACCACATTCATTCAATCAGTTGCATTGCTTAGCAGATCATTGTGCTAAGGTCAAAATGAATCTGAAAGAATTCTCCCCCCGCCAACCAAATATTCATTCAAACTGGCTAAATCAGTGGCTTTCTTATAAATATGCTCAGTGTATTTGGAAAGCCCCAGGTTGAATGAGGGAAAGAGGAAGAGGTATGAAATGAATACAAAACAAGAAATACAATCCAAGCATAGAATCACGTGATTAAGGGTAGAGAATTTGGGGCTGGAGAGATGGCTTGGCAGTTAAGACACTCACCAGCAAACCCTAACGATCTGGGTTCGATTCCCCAGTACCCATGTAAAACCAGATGCACAAGGTGGCATTTGGAGTTCATTTGCAGTGGCTAAAGGCCCTGGCACACCCATTCTCCTCCTCTTTCTTTCTCCTTCTGACTCTCTTCTCTCTCTCCTTGCAAATAAAAAAAAGAAATGAACAGAAAATGTACAGGTGTCTTAAGCATAGTGGTGTGGGCCTATGATCCCAGGACTATTCAGGGGGCTGAGGCAGGAGGATCTCAAGTTCTAGATCTGCCTGGGCTGCAGAGAATTTATGAGTACAAGAGTAAATATCTGAGTAAGAGAAAAAAGAGGCTGACTGAAACTATGAATGGAAAAGTCACACTTTTTCTGCAGCTCTGGTTATTCACAGCAGAACTCAGCACAGGACACGGTCCCTGGCACAGGAAAGTGGATCAACATGCTCTCAAGAACCGAGCACCCATCAGGGAGGGAGATGGTCACGCTTCTAGAAAGAGACATGAGAGTGATTTCTTTTTGAGATGTTGTGAATGAATCCAGTCTTCACACATACCAGGCAAAGTAAAGCATTCTACATACCCCACACCCCACCCCCTCTTTTTTATTTTGGTTTCTCAAGGTAGGGTCTCACTGTAGCCCAGGCTGACCTGGAATTCTGTAGTCTCAGACTGGCCTTGAACTCATGGCGATCCTCCTGCTTTTGCCCCCTGAGTGCTGGGATTAAAGGCGTGTGTCACCATGCCTGCCCCCCCCCTTTATTTTTAACTTTGAGACAGGATTTCACCAAACGGCCCAGGAGACTCTCAAAGTATCCAAGACAAGCTTTGAATTTGTAATCCTTCCATTTCAGTCTCTGGAGTAGCTGAGATTAGAGACATGTGCCACCATGCCTGGCTTGAAAATAATATTTAAATATTTTATTTATTCATTTATTCATTCGAGAGAGAGAGAGAAAGAGAGAGGTTGGGCATGTGAGGGCCCTCAGCCATTGCAAATGAACTCCAGACACATGCACCACCTGGTGCACCTGGCTTACATAGGTACTAGGGAATCGGACTTGGATCCTTAAGTTTTTCAGGCAAGTGCCTTAACCACCAAGCCATTTCTCCAGCCTAAAAATAATATTTTTAAAGCCATAAGAAAGGATGTGTTTATTGTTTGATGAAATGAAACTCATGAGGTAATGATGGATTCTCATGGATTTTCCTTTGGGTAGTACTTTAATGGCTTCTCTGAGATTAGTATAGTCCTGTCAAAAAATACTGTGAGGCATATGCACCAGCATAGGCTTCCTAGGAGTGATATTTACTTGTAAGAGTACAAATAAGGGCAGGAGAGATGGTTTAGTGATTAAGGTGCTTGCCTGAGAAGCTCAAGGACTCAGGTTCAATTCCCTAGTACCTATGTAAGCCAGATGCACAAGGTGACACACGCATCTGGAGTTTGTTTGCAGTGGCTGGAGGCCTTGGCACACCCATTCTCTCTCTATATTTGCCTTTTTTCTTGCTCTCAAATAAGTAAATTAAAAAATTAATAAAAATAAAAAAGAGTAGAAATAAACAGATAAAAGTAATTTAAGTGATATTCTACTTCTCTCACTATGTAAAAATATTTCAATATTATTAATTAACATAAAACAACACTAGTGAGATAGTTTATACTTTTTCTACTAAGTCGTTGAAGTCTGATGAATATGTGTTACACTTTGAGCATGTCACCAGATGCATTCTAAGTGCTCGGTGGGTATACCAGGCCAGTGGCTACCAAATCGAACCTCTTGCTACCAGATCCATTGTGCCCACGAGGGAGGAAGGAGACACAAGACTGGATTTCCATATTCTTCCCTTCCTTAGACCGGCACGAAACTGCGGGTTCAATGTGGTCGGCAAGTTTCACTCATGGAGACTCTTGTCACTGATTCAAACACGTGACATGTGTGGGGACCCTGACGCTTTCTCTCCACAGAATGGGAATAATGTTTAGCTGTTAACAACAGCTAAGTGACAAACAGCAAACACCCAACATGACACCTAAAATCCATCCCATATCCTGCCTTTTTGCTCTAACTTGAAATCTTTCAAAGATTTCTTGAGAGTCAGGTGTGATGGCACATGCCTTTAATTATAGCATTTGGGAGGCTGAGGTAGGAGGATCACCATGACTTCAAGACCATCCTGGAGCTACAGAGTGAATTCCAGGTCAGCCGAGGCTGGAGTGAGACCCTGCCTCGAAAAAACAAAAAACCAAAAACACCAAAAAATATTTCTTGAAATTGCATTCTTTTTATTCTTAGATCTGATATGTGGCATGTGTGAGGATATCAACACGGAGAAAAAATAAAGATTCCTTGAGCAGAGAAGAAAGAAAACTCTTTTTTTAAAAAAAATGTTTTCTGAAGAAACTATGACAGACTGGCCTTTTTTTTATGCAAGAGAGCAAGGGAGAGAGAATTGGCCCACCAGGGCCTCCAGCCACTGTAATCAAACTCCAGACACATGCGCCACCTTGTGCACCATGTGCAACCTTGTACATCCATCATCTAGTGTGTCTGCCTTACATGGAATCTGAAGAGTCAAACATGGGTCCTTAGGCTTCACAGGCAAGTGTCTTAACCACTAAGCCATCTCTCCAACTCCTTAAAAAAATATTTCATTTATTTATTTGAGAAGGGGCGGGTGGATAGAGAGAGAGAGGAAAAGGCAGATACAGAATGGACACGCCAGGGACTCCAGCCACTGCAAAAGAACTCCAGATGCATGCACCACCTTGTTTATCTGGCTTATGTGGGTACTGGGGAATCAAACATGGGTCCTTAGGCTTTTGAGGCGAGCATCTGAACCACAAAGCCATCTCTCCAGCCCAAGTGCATGCTTTACTTCAGCCCACCTGCTTCCTTGCTAGCACCTTTTTGCTTGGCTATCCTGGCCAAAGCAGGGGAAAAAGTGCCACCTCAGGTAACACCCTTCCAGACAGGTGGGCCACACACTAACAGAAGTGACTGAAATCTTCTGGGAAACACATCAAGGCACAGACGGGTCAGCATGTTTGCTGTCACTGGCGGGAAGTGGGATTCCTCTCCCAAGTCAGCAGATATTTTCCCAGAGTCCCAGGATTTGGAGACTAGGACTCAGAGCTGTACTGACCTATGTTTTCATGTCAAAATGCAAGACTTGCCTGCGTTTCTGGGGGTCTTTAAGAGGGTCTTCCACCATGAACAAGCAAAAGGTATAGCTCCTTTGGGATGGCCTTTCTGGTTTTGAGCCATACCGGTGGATAATCTCACGCAACATCCTCAAAGGACGTCAAGCGCATGGGTGTGTCTATACAACCTATGCCAAAGTGGACCTGGCTGAAAATGGTTTTGCCACCTGAGTGAGCAGCCAAGGTGCCAAGCTGGCTCCAGAAAGCACAGCTCAGACCAGTGGGCAGGAGCTGCTGGAAGCAATTTCCAATCCATTATTTGGAAAGGACTTTCAAAAATCAAGAGTCCAGCAACCATGGTATGGACTGGAAGAGAAATGAGTTTCAAAGCACTGGCCTGTCCATGCAGGGCCTGGGCAATTAGTTCTTAAGACAAGCTGTGATAAGGTCTCTTATTCTGGAAGGTTTGTGATTCTATCCATTCTTTGGGTGCCTAAAGTCACAGAGTTCAGCCTTTCAAACCAGGTGAGTTTGAAGGAATGTAGCCAGATAGGGATGAATATATATATATATATATATATATATATATATATATATATATATACATACATACATACACACACATATATATGTATGTGCATATATATGCATGTATATACACTTAGTGTATATGTGTACATATATGCACACACACACACACACACACACACACGTATATTAGCTTGTTCCCATAAAGTGATGCAATCCACCAAAATACTAGTGATGAATAAAGATTCAACTTATACTAATTTTCCTGCCTGGAATTTCTTCTCCTTCTAGGTTTATTTTATTTTATTTTATTAATTTTTTTCTGGTGCAAATCAGAAGGCCTTCCCACTCTATGGCCCCCTTGGACAACTTAAACTGAGTTGATCTCTTTTCTTGTAAATCCTATACGTATCATCACCACCACGATTGAGGGTTCAAGTGTGTTTGTTGTCTCAGTAAGTGTATAAAGATCCCAAGGATGGGCTGGAGAGATGGACTGGCAGTTAAGTGCTTGCCAGTGAAGCCTAAGGACCCCGGTTCAAGGCTCAATTCCCCAGAACCCACGTAAGCCAGATGCACAAAGTGGCGCACGCATCTGGAGTTCGTTTGCAGCGGCTAGAGGCCCTGGTGCGCCCATTCTCTCTCTCTCTCTCTCTGCCTCTTTCTCTCTCTGTCACTCTCAAATAAATAAATAAAAAAAATTGAAAAAAAAAAGATCCCAAGGACAAACCGTCTGCTTTTTTTTTTTTTTGGTATCTGAAGCTTGGTTTTTACATGAAGGGTAAAAAAATATGTATCAAATTAACATTCAAGAATATTAAGAATATTGGCCGGGGGCTGGGACTGCAACTCAGTGATAGGAGTGCTAGCCTAGCATGTGTGGGGCCCTGGGTTCGAGCACCAGCATGGAAAAACAGAGAATATATGTGTGTATCTGTGTGTATCTCCCCTCTCTATGTGTGTGTGTCTATATATGTATCTATCTATATGAATATACATATATGTGTGTGATATACAGAGAGACAGAAAGATGATATAGATAAATATACAAAAATAGAGCAAAGCAATGAAGAAGCTGCATCTTGGGACTTAGAAACCTAGACTACATGGAACTCAGAGAAAAGGAGCCGGGCATGGTGGTGCACGCCTTTAATCCCAGCACTCGGGAGGCAGAGGTAGGAGGATTGGCGTGAGTTTGAGGCTACCCTGAGACTACATAGTGAGTTCCAGGTCAGCCTGGGCTAGAGTGAGACCCTACCGCAAAAAACCAAAAAAAAAAAAAAAAAAAAAAGAATACACAGAAAAGACAGAAATCTATGCTACAGGAGTTGAAATGCCTACTGAATTACTAATTTACATCAGTGACTTGGATGCAGCTGTAACCAACTGCCTGGCAGAACAATCTGAAAGAGTAAAGGTTTATTTAGCTCACAGGTTCAAAGGTTCAGTACCCGTGTGGGCAGAACATGGTGGAAGGAGTGTGTGGAGGAAGAGTTTGCTCACCTCTTGGTGGACAGGAAGCAGAGGGTTAGGAAGATTGGGAAGCAGGTATGACCTTCAAAAGTGCAGAAACCTACTTCCTCCCACGAGGCCCCCACCTCCCAAAATTTGCACACTAGCATCACCACCAAAATCAGCCTGTGCAGGAGGGGGCATTTCACATTCAAATCAAAACATAAACTATTTATTTATTTATTTATTCATCAATTTATTTTGAGGCAGGGTTCCACTAGCCCAGATTGACTCAGAACTCACACTGTAGCCCAGCCTTGCCTCAAACTCTTCCTGCCACAGCCCTCACCCCTTGGAGTGCTGGGATTAAAGGCATGCTCCACCACCCCCAATTTAAATCATAACTGAAATTTAATACATACATAAATTAACATTGGACACACAGGTTTGGTTACACATACTCAATATAAAATGTTCTGTTTGGCTGGAGAAACGGCTTAGTGGTTAAGGCGTTTGCCTGCGAAGCCAAAGGATCCCGGTTCAATTCTCCAGGACCCATGTAAGCCAGATGCACAGGGGGCACATGCATCTGGAGTTCATTTGCAGTGGCTAAAGGCCCTGGCGTGCCCATTCTCTCTCTCTCTCTCTCTGTCCCTCTCATCTATCTCTCTGCTTGCAAATAAATAAATAAAATTTTTTAAAAATGTTCTATTAGATAATTTGATTTAAAAAAAAAAAAAAAACCAGGGCTGAGAGATTGGGTAGTGGTTAAGGCTCTTCACTGCAAAGCCTAAAGACCTGGTTTCACTAGTACCCACATAAAGCCAGATACACAGTGGCACTTGCATCTGGAGTTCATTTGCAGCAGCTGGAGGCCCTAGCCCATCCATTCTCTCTGTCTCTTTCTCTGTGTCTGTCTCTCTCTGCTTGAAAGTAAATAAATAAATATTTTCTAATATTTATTTTTGAGAGAGACAGACAGAGAGAATGGATGTGCCAGGGCTTCTAACAGCTGAAAACGCACTTCAGACACATGTGGCAGCCTGAGTTTTTCCTTTTAGTGGAAAATGCTGTGGATCCAATTTGTGAAAAGGTGAGGAAGTTTGAAGCATGCTGTCTGAGGGCAGCTCTTACTGGACCTGGGAATGGACCTGCCTTTTCCAGAGGGAGAGACTTGGTAGGACTAAACTATTGAGGAATGCTGGAGTGCCCTACAGAAACCCTTAGACAATGTGGAGAGAGCTTCAAGTTAATCATACCTAAATCAGGAAATAACAAGAAAAACTGTTAAGCAAAAGGGACACATAAGGATTATTTATTTATTTATTTGAGAGGAAGGCAGGGCAGAAAGAATGGGCACACCAGGCCCTCCAGCTGCTGCAAAGGAACTCCAGACACATGCACACCTTCTGCATCTAGCTTACGTGGGTCCTGGGAATCAAACCTGGATCCTTTGGCTTAGTAGGTAAGTGCCTTAACTGCTAGACCATCATTCCAGCCCTAGGATTTCTTTAAAAAATATTTTTATTTAGGGTTGGAGAGATGGCCTAGCAGTTAAAGCACTTGCCTGCAAAAACCAAAGGACCCAGGTTTGATTCCCCAGGACCCACATAAGCCAGATACACACAGTGTCACATGTGTCTAAAGTTCATTTGCAGCTGCTAAAGGCCCAGTGCCCCATTCTCTCTCTCTCTCTCATTCTCTCTCTCTCTATTTGTCCCTATCTCTCAAATAAATAAAAATAAAATATAAAAAAAATTAAAAAGAGAAAACTCACAAAAGTGGTATTTTTTCATTGAACACATGTAGGAAATGACTAAGATTTAATTGGTATTGCATTTCAGCTCTTAGACAAGTACAGTATTTTTTGTCAAAATATGTTTCTAAATGTTTTTTAAAATATATTTTTATTTATTTGAAAGAGAGAAAGAGGCAGAGAGACAGAGAGAGAAAATGGGCATGCCAGGGCCCCCAGCCACTGCAAACAAACTCCAGATGCATGCAGCCCCTTGTGCATCTGGCTTACATGGGTCCTGGAGAATTAAACTGGGATCCTCTAGCTTTGCAGGCAAACACCTTAACCGCTAAGCCATCTCTCTAGCCCCTAAATATGTTTTAAAGCATTGAAGACTTCTTAAATCATTGCTATTCTTTTAAAATATAATAGTGGGAATCAAGTTACTTGTGCTGATGGAACAGAGAGATAAAGAAATGTCTGGGCCTGGAAAGATGGCTTAGCGGTTAAGGTGTTTGCCTGTGAAGCCTAAGGACCCTGGTTTGATTCCCCAGTACCCACAATAAGCCAGATGCACATGGTAGCCCATGCGTCTGGAGTTTGTTTGCAGTGGCTAGAGGCCCTGGCACACCCATTCTCACTTTCTCTCCCCCTCTCTCTGTCTCTAATAAATAAATAAATAAATTTAAAAATCTTAAAAAAAAAAAAAAGAAATGTCCATGATTAAAGCTGAGGTCTTCATGACAAGGATATGAAACAAACGTGGACAAAGAAAATGGATGGAGGGGGCTGGAGAGGTGGCTCCACGGTTAAGGCACTTGCCAGCAAAGCCTAATGAGCAGGGTTCAAATCCTCAATATTCACATAAAGCCAGATGCACAAGGTGGCACATGCACATTTGCAATGGCTAGAGGCCCTGGTGTGCTCTCTCTCTCTCTCTCTTTCTCGCTCTCAAATAAACAAATAAAATATTAAACAAAAAAGAAAATGGCTGGAAAGATCATGCTTTGTTGCACCGTAGCAGTCAGATGTCACAACACCAGTGGCATCTAGTGAAGTCTTCCAGTCAGGGCTGAGAGAAGGAGAGAGGGACGGTCACGTTCAAAGTCCTCCCTCCCCCCACGAAAACATGAACCTTGAGGAGGAAGAAGTACAAACAACAGATGTGGCTTTGTCACTTTCATACTGCAAGATTTTGGATCTTGGTGTGCCAGTAACGGGGATGTTTCTTCTATGTCCAAGATGCTGTCACTTGGATCAGAGAACTCTAGCAACAGCCAGAGGTGGTCTACATACTGCTAATGTCTTCCCTTGAGAAGAGAAAGTTAAAACCTTCGCTCAGTCGCCCGCCGCCCCCCCCCCCACACAAGGAGCTCCATCTTTTAAATCCTGTCTTACACTCAATGTCAGCCTTCAGTGCCCTTCACAAGCATGGCGTCTGACCTGAGGAGACCAGCAGTCAATGAAAAGAGCTGGGGTCCTCGTCTCCACCTCCAGTCTCAGGCCCACCAAGGACAGGTAAGAGATCTCTCCATAGAGTCACACATTTAGGGCTGGAGAGATGGCTTACTGGTTAAGGTGCTTGCCTACAAAGCCTAAGGACCCAGGTTTGATTCCCCAGTACCCACATAAGCCAGCTGCACAGGGAGGCACATGCGTCTGAAGTTTGTGTGCAGTGGCTAGGGGCCCTGGTGTGCCCATTCTCTCTCTATCTGCCTCTCTCTCAAATGAATAAATAAAACATTTTAAAAAAAGAATTACTCATTTATATCACAGTGCATGCTAGACATTTCTGTTATACACACACGGCCTCTTTTGCAAAGACATCACCTTTATTGTCGTAGGTCTTAAAGGAAAACGATGTTGAAGGTTATTATCACCAATAACTTATTTCATCTTCTTCACAACAGCTCTTCATACGTGGGGGCTTATTCCTTCACCCCATCTTCTAAGTGACAAAATGGAGACACCCAAGCATGAACCAATGTTGCAGCGGAAAGGTACAAAGCCAAGATTCCTGCCAAGCAGTCTGATTCTAGAACACGGAAATCTGTGCCCAAGACCCACCATCCTCAGCCATCTTTCGCCTGTCATGGAATAGAGGAATAATTCTCATGAAGACCTCGTGGTTTGCCCAAGGTCAAGGAGGCATTCACGTGCCTACCATTCATGTGAATTGTCTGTAAAGGGCAGTGGATGGACACTTGGTCTGAGGTGTTGGCAGATGACTGGGGAGCGGAACCCGGAGACTCGATCTCCTAGAGTCTCTCCTGAAGAGCTCTTCTGACGTCATGAAGAGATCTTTCTCACTCATTTTCACAGTAGGTATAAAACCTGCTTCTTTATTGTCATAATTTTCTTTTCTTCTTTAAAAATTTTTTTTATTAGAGAGAGAGAATTGGCATGTCAGGGCCTCAGCCACTTAATCAAACTCAAGACACTTGCGCCACCTAGTGGGCATGTGTGACCTTGTGCTTGTCTCACCTTTGTGTGTCTGGCTTATGTGGGATCTGGAGAGTCGAACCTGGGTCCTTAGGCTTTGCAGGCAAGCGCCCTAACTGCTAAGCCATCTCTCCAGTCCTCCTTTCTTCTTTTTATATTTTATTTATTTATTTACAAGGAGGGAAAGAGAGAGATAGAGAGAGAGAGTGCGAGTGAGCGAGCATGGGTGCACTGGGACCTCTAGTCACTGCAAATGAACTCAAGACTCATGTACCACTTTGTGCATCCATCTGGCTTTACATGAGTACTGGGGAATTGAACCTGGGTCGTTAGGCATTAGAGGCATGTGTATTAGCCACTGAGCCATCTCTCCAGCCCCGTAAGTTTCCTTTTTAATACAACTCGTTCTGTGTATGCTTTCTGGGGAAGAAAGAGGCTATTCTCATTTTAGCCTGACTTGCCTATGTCTTCAGATATAAGGATTATATAAACCACGCTGGATGAACTCTGGGGTCTGGAGACCAGATTGCATATACCAGCAATTCAGTAGAACTATAGCTACTGAATCCATACAACGTGCCGTGAGACTAACACTTAAATATATTCTGCGCCCTCTTATAGTTAAAATGGGAAGTTTTCTTTTTTTCCAAAATGTGGATGAACTAAAAATGATCATATTTCCCCATGAAACTAGAAGGTTACCACAAATACTCTGATTCCATTTATTTTTAACACGCTGGCCTCCCCCACCAGAGAGAACAGAACTTGCCATTTTGCAAGATATCACCCAATGCATCTTGGACCTCTGAATCCAAAGCTTAATTCCATGTGACATTTTTGGTGGCATGTTACATTCTTGCAAAAAAATAAAATCCCTTTGATTAAAATTTCACACCTAGCTGAGGACCATGAAACACTGATTACCTGGTCCAGTCTGAGCCCAGCACTGCCAAAAGGTTTATAAACCTCAGGACAACTTGAGGGGAACTTGGCCTTGGCTTCAAGTCAGTGGAATCATTCAAAGCCCAAGGCATTTGCCAGGTGGCCTGTTCCCTGCCCAGTGTCAGCAGCTCTAAATTAGGCACATGCTCTTTACACCAGCCATGAAAATGATTGGCCCATATAGCCAGAGCCCAAAGGAAATATGAGCAGGCTGGCCGTGACCCAGGCAGAGGACATAATAGGTGTTCAGCACTGCACTCCTCTCTTATTCCCATGGTTGGGGCGGGGGGAACAAAGTTGGGTTCTCTGAAAGCAGATGCCCAAGTCCCAGCGACATTAAAAGAAGAAAATGGTCAGATAAGCAAATGTTGGTGTGAGAAAGCAGAGACAGGGCCATCTTCAGGCTAATAGTGTCATAAAACTGTTTGTAAAGCCTGGGGCTTATGCATCCTTAGCTCCATAACCAGCTAGTGCTTTAAAAAGGACATTAGGTTCATATTTGCATCTTTGAGATATAGATTTTATGTCAGATGTTCAGCCCCCTGGATATAAGCAATGTTGTCTGGGTTTATCCCAGCTGCCCACAAATGCAGCTTTGTGTTTTTGTCTTTAAAACATATTTTTATTTATTTAAGAGAGACAGAGAGAGAGAGAGAGAGAGAGAGAGAATGGGTGCACCAGGGCCTCCAGCCACTGCAAATGAACTCCAGACACATACACCACCTTGTGCATCTGGCTTATGTGGGTAGTGGAGAATCGAACCTGGGTCCTTTGGCTTTGCAGGCAAGTGCTTTTACCACTATGCACAAGCATCTCTCCAGCCCCTTTGTGTCTTTGATGATGTTTTATAGCCCTAGTCCCTATGTGACCTCACCTTCCAAGGTTAAAGAGATATGCTAACATATTACATAAAAGTTGAAACCATTCTTAAGGTTGTTGGGATTTTCAACCCATAATAACCTTGCTGGTACTGTCAACATGCTGTATAAAATGCTACTTTCTCATGTTTATTGCTGAACACTTGCTAGCTTTGAGGAAGTTCATTAGTTCTCTAATTGCTAAAGTTGGTGAACAAGTTCTATGATCACCTCTTTTGATTAGATACATTTTAATCAGATCCGAGATCAGACCAGTGGCAATGTAGATGAGTTGGCATGTGCATGGCAAAACTGAAAGTGGAAAGCCACTGAACATATCCTATAAATGGTCTAGGAAAAAAAAAAGTAAGGTTTGGAGAAAAGGTAGCTGGGAACCCATTACACCCAAAAACCATGGAAAATCTCCTGGTTGCCTTAAAGTAAAGGCAGTAACTTCAAAGAGCTTTCAGAACTATTGAGAGTTCCTTAGCAAAAATGGTTGTATTGAGGGGAAAGTGATGAGAGGAAGAGATGGATGGGATCTAGGAACAGAAACCCTGCTAAGGAAAAATCTAGAAATTGGCAGTCATTTGAAAGACTGAGGTAGGAGATCCACAGCAAATGGAAGAGACTTATTCAAAAATGTTGAGAAGAGGCTGTTTGAACAAGGACATAGCAAACGAACTACAGGGCTGGAGATAAGGCCCAGTGGTTAAGGCACTTGCCTGTAAAGCCTAATGACTTAGTTGGATTCCCCAGTACCCATGGAAAGCCAGATGCACAAAGTGGCACATGCATCTGGAGTTCATTTGCAATGGCCAGAGGCCCTGGCGGGATTCTGTGTGTGTGTGTGTGTGTGTGTGTGTGTGTGTGTATGTGTGTGTCCGTCCGTCTGTCTGTCTCTACTTGCAAATAAATACTTTTTTGTTGTTGTTTTGTCTTTTGGTTTTTCGAGGTAAGGTCTCACTCTAGCTCAGGCTGACCTGGAATTCACTCTGTATTCTCGAACTCATGGTGACCCTCCTACCTCTACCTCCTGAGTGCTAGGATAAAAGGCATGCAGTACCACGCCTGGCCAAATAAATAAATTTTTTTAAAAAAGAAATACAGACAAAACAATGTGACACGGTGTGAAGGAGGGCAGAAGGGTCAAGGCTGGACCAATTTTGGACAATAAGCAACAGATGCTAGTACATACAGCAAGGCACCAACAGTGCCTGCGGTTTATGGTTACACTTGACCACCTGACAGATGCATGAAGGTGTGAGCTGTACAAGTCCCAGAAAGAAGTTAGACAGGAGTGGTGGAGGTCAGGGAGGGGCGGCATGGAGACTGATGACTTTAAAATTAGAAAAACTAAATTTGGGCTTATTATGCCCAAGAGGAATATAGGCTGATGTACAATTTAAGCACATTGATAAAGCTGATTACACAAATTAGCCAAGGCTTTTTCCGCCCCCTCTGGTCAATACATCTCCCCTGCCTCATCCCCCCCACCCCCACCCCACCGTCAGATCCAGCCTTCCATTCTTGGCATTTACAAGAAGCTCTCCTGTTAGTCATGCTGGCCAATTACTTAAAAACACTCAGTGGACAATTTCTTATTTCAGACTCTAGGCTTGAACTCAGCATAGCAAAGGAACGGGGCCGATGAGAACAGCTGGTCCTCCAAGGAGAACAACACAGCCCGCGACCACCCCTCAGCAGATGTCCCACTCAAGTTTTACTCCACAGAATCTTAGCCAGTGCTTAGAGGCTTCTCGAGAACGAAGCTATGATCCCCGTTTACGTGTGGGAAACGGAGTCTTACTACAAATAAGTACCTTCTGGTATGATTGCTTACCTCCCAAAACAGTGAAGACCAGGTATTCAAACACATGTGCCTCTGGGTGGGAAGGGGAGGGCAGTTCAGACTCAAGACATAACACTTCTCAATTTCATACAGCCAGTAGGCAATGTCAGTAGGACTCAAATCCGAGTGTAAAGTACCCTGTATCAAATAAGGCTTTGCATCAGTCCCTGCAGGGTGGAGAAGGGGGGCCCACTGCTGACACTTCTGATTGGAGAGTTCACCCCAGCGGGTAGAGTTTTAGGGCATAAAAGTATACTGCAGTACACTGGAGGCTTCTGGGGAGGAAGGTGATATACTGTGCGAGCACAAGGCTTGGTGTCCTGTCACTTAACACCTACAGTGACCTTGAGGGGAAAGTTAGCATCTCACCCTTGGCTTTCTCACCCATACACAGAGAGTACTACATATTTTATTTTTATTTATTTATTTGACAGAGAAAGAGAGAGAAAATGGGTGCACCAGGGCCTCCAGCCACTGCAAACGAACTACAGATGCATGTGCCCCTTGTGCATCTGGCTAACATGGGTCCTGGGGAATCGAACCTGTGTCCTTTGGCTTTGCAGGCAAATGCCTTAACCACTAAGCCATCCCTCCAGCCCCATTTTTTTTTTTTTTTTGAATTAGGGTCTCGCTGTGGCTCAGGCTGACCTGATATTCACTCTGAAGGCTCAGGGTGGCCTCAAAACTCATGGCGATCTTCCTACCTCTGTCTCCCAAGTGCTGGGATTAAAGGCGTGCGCCATTACGCCCAGCACTACATTACTTAGGAGTTGTGTGAAGATCAAATTAGAAAAGTATGTATCCCCAAATGTGTGTGGCACATGTCAGTAATCCCATCATTGGGTGGAGGCAGAAGGATCAGGGCTACATGTAAGAAAGGAAAGGAGAAGAGAGGAGAGGGGAGGAGGGGAGAGAAGGGGAGGGGGAAGGGGAAGAGGAAGTGGAAGGAAGGGAGAGAGAAAGAAAGGAAAAGAAGAAAGAAAGAGGAAGGAAAGGAGAAAGAAAAGGAAAGAAGGAGGGAAGGAGGAAGGAAGAAAACGTGTAAGTCACATCCCAGCTCCTGGCCAGAGAAATCTGCCAATAAACTATTAGCTATTAGGACTTTCTTGGTAACAGGCAGAAAGCAGATATTAGCTAACAAAACCCTCCCATGGCTAAGTAAGAGCTACCATTCACCAATTAACTCAGAGTCCCTACAGCTATGATCTTATTCCCGGCCCTTCCACGGGGGAGGCAGCGGAGTTCAGGCAAGTCACAGGTTGACCCCTGGGGGGTCACAGGACAGCTGTGGCCTCCAGCACTGTGCTACCCCAGCAGCCTCTGACCACAGACTGCTGCCCTCCGCCCGGCCATGCTGAGCTGCCCTGTGGATTCAAAGCCACTCTTGGAAGCCAATCTATCCTCCAGAAAAGCACAGAAAGTATAACAAGGGGAAGAAGCCACGTCATCAACCGTCACGGCTAACAAGCAGAAGAAACACGTTCCCTGAGAGCCTTCAAGAAATGCACGGTCACAGATGGAAAGTCCCGATCTTCCACGGAAGTAATTTACTCAACTTTCTTCCCCATTTAGAGCACTTCCTTTGATGAGGCAAACGCCTCCCTATGAATGAGAGGGGAGAACGCAATCCTGTCTGAAAGCAGCTCTGTTCTCTTCTTTCCTCTTTGTCCCGCCTCTGTGCCCTCCCCCCCGTTGTGGGCTTTCATGACTTAACTGGCCCTCCCCACAGCCAAAGGATTTCTGTGTGACCAGACCAGTACTGCCACCAGGGTGAAGATCTAATTTCTCATGTTTGGCGACATGTGAGTTCTGATGTCACTGATGCAAGGGAGAAAGTTGACATACATTCTGTCCCAGCTACTAGGATGGAACACCCGGTATTGTGACAAGAAATATAAAATGAGACTGCCTCTTAGATGCCTATTGGCTACTAGCCATTCTTAGTCCATTTACTAAAACATTTTAAAACAAATCCACATGGTGAAGCTGGAGAGAGATGGCTCAGTGGTTAAAGTGCTTGCCTGCAAAGCCTAATGACCAGGGTTCAGTTCCATGTAAAGCCAAATGTACAAAGTGGAACATGCACCTGGAGCTCATTTGCAGCAGCTAGAGGCCCTGGCCCATCCTCTTTCTGTCTCTCTCCTTTGTGTTGCAAATGAAAGAAAATAAAAAGCCACATGGTGGATAGAGGTCACCTATTGTTTCTGACTGTCGCCTTCTTTGTAGTAACATTCCGTCCTAAGGAACAACCTTAGGCACCTATTTCTCAATCATGGGATATGTGAAGCCATTGTGACACCCCTTGTGTAAAAGGCAAACAGAATGGTTGAAAACGATGATTAGGGGGCCAGCGTGGCTAGCAGAAGTAGAGAAAGAACTCAGGCGCGGGAAAAGCAGAAATTTGATAAGAATTTATCTCTGCAAAGACAGAAGAGCTGAAATAAGAGAAGGTGGGAGCAGGTTCGTCTGGCATAAAATTACAGCTCTGGAGAGGAAGCGCGGCAGGAATTGTGTGCTGATATCACCAGGACAATGGCTTTTTCTATGTTTCAAGTATTATGTGGGAATAATGGAGTACCAGGTGATTCCACTCACAGTAGCTTTGAGATCTGAAAGTGTTCACAGGGGGAGCTGTGAACACTACGGGGAGCCTAGGGTCCCAAATTACTAAGAAGCAAAATGAGTGAAAAAACACAGGTCAGCAGTTCCCCAGGACCCTTACCTAAACTTTGGGTGGATACAGAAAAGGACATAAATTCCAGGACTCTCAAAGAGGAATCTCATCTCCTCGCACTTCCTTCTCATTAAAGGTTTCCTAGGACTTTTCATCCCTTGTAGGTTTATATTGTTCGAATTCGGGATTGACTAGAGAGGCAGGAGAAACACAAGAGAAAGCAAGCCAGCACAGACTGTTCTCCACTGGAGGGAGGGCAGCTTTCCAGGATGAAACTGCTGCACTGGCATGTGGGAGAGAGTGGAGATACAAAAGGTGAGGGAGAATGTGGGGAAGGCAAGGCCTTTCCTTTTGTTTACTAATCACCTGTCCAGGTGGCCTGATAGCTCCTGAAGCCAGATCTTTGCTTTACAAGCTCGCTTTTTTTTTTTAATTATTTATATGGGGGGGGCAGACAGACAGAAAGTGGGTGCTCCAGGGCCTCAAGCCACAACAGATGAACTCCAGACACATGCACCACCTTGTGCATCTGGTGTATGTGGGTACTAGGGAATCGAACCTAGATCCTTAGGCTTCACAGGCAAGCAGCTTAACCACAAAACCATCTCTCCAGCCCATGAGCTTGCTTTGTAACAGAAATCCCTTTTTACTATGGTCCCACAAAATGTTAAGGTCCACCGAGGTCAATGGTCCAAGGCCAATGGTTCATTAACACTTCAAGTATGGCTTAAAATTCCATTGAAGCGCTTGACCCACCACACTTTAGAGATATATCAGGGACAGATTTGCCTGGAAGTTAGAACACTTCAAGGGTCCCCACTGGGTTTTCAGAGATGGGAACAGAGGAGCAAACTGACAAGGGGACATCACAGACATATCCATCCCCATACGGGTGCTGTTCAACACCTATACTTAGTCCATATACTTAATCCACCTATATACTTAATCCAGTGAGATTTGGCTAGGCCACTCATCTTCCCTGATGCCTGAGTAACAGTTAACAGTATAGACCACCGGGAATGCTCACTTCCCCTGGCATCCATGACACTGATTTTCTCTCTGGGTTCTCCACCAACCTGTCAAGTCAATGCCTACTCCTCAGAAGATTCCAAGGCTCTTCTTCCTGAAGTTCAATGTCAGAGTTCTTCAGGCTCCAGCCTAGAACTGCCTCCTTTTCCCTTCAATTCTCTTCTGGGTTCTCTTCTCTTCCTGCTATCTCTGTGGCTCTCGGACTTGCATCTGTGGCTCAGCTATCATCCAGTGGCCCCATGGGATGACTCAAAGGTGAGTACAAGGGGTGTCAACCAAAGCCAAATCCAGAACTTTTCCTGCCATCCTGTGTTGTCTCCCACATATACACACTCAGCCAGGGACACCTCCAGCCCCACAGCTGCAGTGGCCGTGAGTGGTCTTGTCCTTCCTGTCTCTGATTTCTCTCTAAAGGAAGGTCTGGGTTCAGTGACAATTCCATTAACATTAGAGGAGTTACCTCATGTTCTCCTCTGGCTTCTGCATGTGTGTGTGTCTGCACACGCATGCATGCACTATACATACACACACCACACTTAACGCTAGGACCTCCTCTCCCCATCCTCCCTCCACAGCATGGTCGAAGGTCCTACCACTTCACACTTGCAGATCTTCCTTACTCACCACTTCCCACGTCCCTTTGTTGAGGTTTTCTTCACTCTCTCCAGGCAGTAGAGGCTAGTCTATGAAAATGGCAGTGGAACCTGAGGGCTCTGAAACACCTAAACACAGATGTTTGCAAAAGAGGGTCACAGTCAACCTTGGATTGTCATTTTTACTGCAGTCTCTAAAATCTCCTGGGCTTTGCTTGCTTGTTGTTTTAAATCTCCTGTTTTAGCCATCTGGTCTCCTCCGGTTCCAAGGCTCATGTTCCTGCGTGTCTTGGGGCTTTGCCCCTGCTGACCCCACATGGCAGGCCTTTATCTCAGACAACCGTGCTGTGGGCACTCAGTGTAGGTCCCTTTTCCCTTTGGATCATTACTTATCCTCGGAGCTTTTCCTTCATAACACATCAGATATGTGTGTAGCATTCATGTGCATATATGTCATACAGGCTTCATGTATTCAAGCAGTAAATTCCATTTTAGTAGCATGTACAGAGACCCAGAATCTCTAATGAGCATTGACAAGGAGTCAGGTCATCTCTCAGCAGTAGGAGACTTCCTAGCAGGGCTGGGGAGATGGCTCAGCAGGTAAGAGCACTTTACTGCACAAGCAGGAGGGCCTGAGACGGTCTCATCACTTGAGCTCCATTCCCCAGCATTCATACACACAGCTGGCCATGGCCACACATGCCTTTAAGCCTGTGAAAAGCTGAGGCTACTGGAGAGTTACTGGAGTTTGATGGTCAGGCAATCTGACCCAAAATGGAAGGTCTGGGTTCAGTGAAAGACTCCATTAACATTAGAAGAAGATACTGCACACAGATGCACACACATGCATGTACTACACATACATACACCACACCACAGCACAAATAAAATGCATATACACACACATGCACAAGAAACAGCAACTCTGCAGGGCTTCTGTAGTAAGTGTGTGGTACTCTGACCTGATTGCCAGGTCAACTAATGGCTTCCCAGCTTACATACCCTTCACACTGTGGCTCTGTAACTCATTTCACCATAATTACAGTGGCTTATACATGTTTCTGGACCAAGAATAGCCAAGATATTTGCCTTGGCCAAAAGAATAAAAATGGAGGAGGGAGTAACCATGTGCCCAGTCCAAACCTAGACCTCAAGAGTCCTTTACATCCTTTCACCCATCCTCTGGGGAGTTCCGCCATGAGAACAATCCTAGGCTCACGTATCAGAGGATGAGGGACCCTGCAAAGCCGATCCGAGCCTCTGCAGCTGAGGTCTTCTTCGACCAGGCAGCACTAGTCATAGCCCACCCTGGACACAAGAGCAAGCCCACATGAGCGCAGCCACATCTGTTCTAAATCAACGAAACCACCCTGATAACCCAGAGATTCAGGGAAAAAAAGTGATGAATGCTTATTGTCAGTCACCAAGTTTTAGGGTAGTTTGCTACTCACAGAACAGGGCTGGAGAGATGGCCTGCAAAGCCGAAGGACCCAGGTTTGATTCCCCAGGGCCCATGTAAAGCCAGATGCACAAGGTGGTGCATGTGTCTGGAGTTCCTTTGCAGTGGCTGGAGGACCTATGCACCTATTCTCTCTATATGTATCTGCTTCTCTTCCTTCCTCCTCTTTCTCAAATAAATACATAAACTATTTTTAATATAAATTTTAAAATGTTATTTATTTATTAGCAAGCAGAGAGAGAGAGAGAGGGAGAGAGAGATAGAAGAGAGACAAGGAGAGAATGGGTGCGCCAGGGCCTCCAGCCACTGCAAACGAACTCCAGACACATGCACCCTCTTGCACATCTGGTTTACATAGGACCTGGGGAATCGAACCTGGGTCCTTTGGCTTCTCAGGCAATGCCTTAACTGCTAAGCCATCTCTCCAGCCCTAAAATATTTAAATAAAAAAAATCCTCACAGAGTTAGTTAGCAACTGTAAATTTCTCCATCAAGACACTTGTGGTAGTTTGAATGTGACAGTATAAATGTATGCACCCATAGACTCGGGTGTTTTATTAAAATTAACCTTGTAACTTGGGTCTCCAGCTGCCCAGCTAGAAGAAGAGTCACCAACGGCGGATCCTGGAGGCCAGCCCAAAGGAGTGTTTGGGGACAGATCTGATTCCAACTCCAAGGTGTGTGGAGAGCGGTTCTGAGTTCTGGCTGTGCTCCTTGCTGCTTTGGTGTTTTCTGGCTGTTTGGTGGTTTCTCTCTTTTGGGATCTATAAAAGAGAGCCAGCTTTTTCCCCCCACTGATGGAACTTCCCTTGGATCTATAAGCTCGTATCCCTTCTCCCAACACACTGTATCTGGTTAGATGTTCGTCCCAGCAACATGGAGCTGACTGCAATGACACTTTTTCCCAGATAACAGATTGGAAGCCTCACATATTTAGTCATAAGCGAATACTCCAATGCCTGCTCACTGTCTTTCTTCTCTACCTACATAATGCATATTTTTTACAGAACAAGGGAGCAACTGCCAAATACAGCCTCTGAAAAGATAATAGGTGAAAATTTCTCTATATTTACATATTAATTTCATCAGAAATAAAAAAAAAGATATAACAGAAGAGACATGTTTAGCCTCCAGTAATTATATGGTTCTTTTGTCTGGCCTGCAATGGTGGGAATGTGCCAGATCTTCTCATGTATACTTGCTGAGTTTTGAGAGCCACTGCTAGTGTCTGATTATAGATCTCCTTCCTCATATCTACTTCCTCCTCCAACCTGCAGAGAAATGGAAGAATTACCTAGGCAGAAAGAGGGGATGCTGATGCCATCCTTAACCATAAAAGGATACATGTGGCCCCATTCTTGACCAGATGGCTGTATGAGATAGACCTTTGAGGGTAAACTCACACTTGGTTGTGGATGAGGAGTCAGAAGTGAGTCTGTTTCGTGTGCACCTGGTCCCATTGGGATTGACTCATCCATCTGTCGTAATGTGCACTGGAATAAATGTCGTGTGTGTGTGTGTGTGTGTGTATATATACAAAGAGATAAGCCACAAGAATTAAAAACTTGAGTGAATGGCTAGACAGATGTCTTACCAGTGAAAGCACTTGCCTGCAAAGCCAAAAGACCCAGGTTCAATTCCTTATGCCCACATAAAGTCAGATGCACAAGGTGGCGCATGCATCTGGAGTCTGTCTCTCTTCTATCTATCTCTGCTTACAAATAAAAAAAAAGCTCAAGTGCATAAAAATACATCGACATTTAGGAGAAAACTTTCAAGAATTTAGTTAAAATGCCATGTTCAGGGCTGGAGAGATGGCTCAGTAGTTAAAGCACTTGCCTGCAGAGCCTAATGGACAGAGTTAAATTCCCCAGGACCCATGTAAAGCCAGATGCACAAGGTGGCACATGCATCTGGAGTCCGTTTGCAGCGACTGGAGGCCCTGGCATGCTCATTCCCTCCATCACTCTTCTATCTCTCTCTGCGTGCAAATAAACAAAATCAGAACTGAATGTGTGCTGTACCTAGTGTCTCGTGAGGAATGGAAACCCCTGGAACAAGGAGAACAGAATTCTGAACGATGTCAGTTCTATATGGTGAGACTTTCTTAGCTGGTGTTTTGTTCTGTGTAGTTTCCATTACCTAACAATACTGAACTCTGCCATACATACATTTATTGAGCACCAATTATATAGACCATAGTAAATAGGAGTGAAAAATAAAGGAAGAGAGAGAAAGAAAGAGAGGAAGGAAGGAAGGAAGGAAGGAAGGAAGGAAGGAAGGAAGGAAGGAAAAGAAAACCCCCAGTTAGTCTCAGATCCCTGTCTGCTCCCAGAAGTATTCTGCAAGGTTACATATCAGTGCAACCTGTGGATAAAGAGCTCCATGGTTAATGGAGATTAAAAGAAAGACCCAGTTCAAAGAGCTCTGCCTTTGGGAAGATCTAATTCAACAAGGCGTTCGTGCAGCGGGTGATCCAAAGTGCGCTAACCTTCCATTCTTGATAAACTGTGCGACTAGAACACTTCATTTTCTGTGGGTCTGGTCATCCAGGCAG